>JAPYZJ010004310.1:0-13965 GCA_030522765.1 Ophioninae sp. B BG-2022a | reverse complement strand
TTACCGAGGAAATACGACGGGAATTAATTCATGAAATCAATGCATTTAACACACAACATTTGGGAAAAACCTGCAGATCGATTTTTGGAACGGAAATATGAATAGTTTGCGATTAGATACAAACTATGTAAAAATCAGAAATGGTCAACAAAACTGTCGCGATTACATCTGTTTCATAAAAAATATAGGCTACCGGACGTTTCAAGCAGATATTATCGATCGAAGCGATTAATTTTTGCCTTTGCTGGTCGATACACAGCCACTACACACGTGTACACTCACGTTGAACAAACGACGTTCGTTATTGTTTTCGGGATCAGCTTAATGAAGTGGCGGTTGGTAAGACGACTCGAGTCAAGCTGATTGCTATTTTAGTACTTCACTTTTGATAATAATAATTCAACACTTTCATCAACACTTCTCGAATAATTGTTTTTTACGATGAATATTATTATACCTAAATGTGCTGTATTTTTCGATTTCTTAGCAAAAAAAATTACAAATTACAATTGCAAAATTACAAAAAATTACAATTACTCAATCCTCTACCTCAGTACTGCCTCAATGCTTGTTCTAAATTCCCCTTTTTGAGTACTTAAAAAAACGCTAAAAAAAAAGAAAAAAACTTTTTTTCTCGTCGTTGGAAAATCAAAGAGTCGATTCTCGAGAGGGTGCGTACGAAGGGCAACGATGACGCAGGCCGGAGATTTCAGGGGTGGTAGAAAAGGAATAAAGGAGGGGATGAAGGGGAGGAATAAAAGAAGCAGTTTTGGAGGAACGAGAAACCGGGCTGTGATTCGTTAATTCCACGGGGCGAAAGACTCGCCCTCGTTTTTATATACGTATACATGGTGACTATATAGAATCGTTCCCTCGTTCGCCGTCGCATTCCCCCGTCGCGCTTCGAGCCCCGCAAACTCGTTCGACAATATTCGACGATATCTCGTTCGTTCGCTCAGCCCAACATGGGAATTACCGCTCGAAGGCTGTTCCAAAGTCGAGGACTCTCGTTAAACCGTTATTGCCTAAATCGCACCACTGACTGCCAAACCTTATTCATTGATGATGATGGATAAGAAGATTGATGAGATCGAAGTTTGCATCGTCCCTGTCTGATCAAAACGAACATTTTGTGTCGTTGATATTTTCTTTCTTTTCGACAGACTAAAATAGAAATAAACTGATTTTTTCTTAAGTATTTAAAAATCTGTCATCGAAAGCTAGCAAAAAAAATTTTGTGCGGTAATTAAAATGAAGAAATTAAGGGATGAAAAACAATATTTTTTCCATTCTGATAATACCAATAGTAATCCCACCTTGATAACCCAAACAAACCCAAACAAACTCGATATCTTCTAAGGCAGGTATTTAAATATTGTACTTAAACCCAAAAGCATCTCTGTGTCATTTTTATTGTGTCTGGTATTTGAATGAAGCCCAAAAGAGTTTTTTTGGTTAATTAAAGATAAGAAAGGCGATAATGAGATTGTAATTTCGATCGCTGCTATACGATGAAAATGATCATAATTAATTCCTTATCTTTTCTTTTGAGGGTATCTATCCTTCTGTCGTCATCATCGTTTATTCTCTTATCATCAAATACGTTTTTTTATTCTTCTTAATATAGAGCATAAAAATCATGAAAAAATGTATTCGCTTTTGAGGATGAAAAAGATATTTTTTTAATGGATTTTGATGATAAAAATTGATACAAATGATTATCAATAGGAGGTATTCGAATATCAAACCCAAACGAATTTCAGTGCTGTTTTCAGTGCATTCGAAAATGGAAGATCGAAACCCCAAAAAAGTTCATCATGATCCTTTATATATGAGGTTTTCAAAGAGAAAATCCAATTATTCGTTTCACGATGATAACATTTTTTAACTCAAGAGAATTCAATGGAATATCACATAATTACGTCATCGCAACAACTCCCATTGTAATTTTCAATGAACAATTAAAATGAAAATTCCAAGGCTAATCTACAGCTTAATCTCCATTGATTCATGTATTCAACCGACCCAACCGACAATCCATTTCCCAATGAAAATATTTCCGCTCCAATCGAATAAAAGAAAAATTAATTTCAATGAATTCCATACTTTTGGAGTTTTCAATGACACAAGCCAAAATCAGCTACTACGAATGAAAGCAGTAAACAGATTGGTAAAAAATTCACATTTAACTGAGTTTAGGCTTCGATTCGACGTGGCAATCGATCCTCGTTGGCTCTAGTCCAACAAGATTCATTTTCCTGAAAAAAAAAACAGAAATTCTATTCTGTCAAACCAGGCATCGATCTCGACGACTCCGAAGCTAGAATGATCGTTGCCGTCATCAGGATCGTTTACGCACGCCATCTACCAGGCTTCAACGCTTCAGTGGTCTTTCAAGCGTGAATTTCCGTTGATTCGTCCGTTTCATGAAAAAGAAGAAAAAAAATCGATAATGCCCGATGATTTCCGCGAACTCCGAATGATCTTCGTGGTTTGTCTTTCCCCGAAGTTGCGTTCTCGCCAGACGCTCCCGCTCGCGACTATAATGAACGATATTAAGTACAATTTTATATCTTATTACCGGGGGCGAAGCATACTTGAAATTACTTGGGCGTTACCAGCTGGAGCGCGCAGTTGAACGAGCGTGATAGCATTGGGTAAAAAGGAGATTGGACGAGCGGTTAAGAGGATGAAACGTCGATTGGCTGTTGGTGGAAGGCAGTGGGGTATTTGCTGGGCGTTCCTGAGCTCCGATATGGCCGACTCTGGTCGTCCACCCGAAGGATCCTCCACCGCCTGTCGGGCTCCCTGTTTGCCTCTCAGTCGAGCCTGCTCGAGCTACACGTCCGCATGTCCCCGTAGAGAGCTCTTCCCGATATCCTAGCTTCTCTTTCATCCTTTGGCTCTTTCGGATGTTACGCTCCAGCGAAACCCAAATAGAGCCTTTAGTGAATTCTCGTGTCCACGTGTTCTGTTGAAAGAACTTTTAAGTGATCATTAGATCGGGTTAAAAGTCTTTCAAAGTGATCATCAAGATCGCCAGGAAAGTCTTTCAAAGTGATTACCAAGATTGCCAGGAAAGTCCGTCAAATTGATCACGAAAATCGCCAGAAAAGTCCTTCGGATTGATCAGCAAGATCGCCAGGAAAGTCCTTCAATGTAATCACGAAGATTGCCAGGAAAGTCCTTCAAAGTGATCACGAAAATCGCCAGGGAAATCCTTCAAAGTGATCACCAAGATCGCGTGGAAAGTCCATCAAAGTGATCACCGAGATTGCATTGACGATCGTGATAACAGGAAACTCCAGGATAGGCCAAAGGGAATAAAAGTGTCAACGAAGGATCTGGACTGTGATTGATCGACGTTAGGTTGGAACGTGAAAAGTTGATCGACAGTTTAGTGAATTGAAGTGGACGGCAAGTGATATTGTGTTGACGGATGGATAAAACGGATTGATAACCGTGCTGGTGGTCCTCATTGAAAATCCGTACCGTTCTCTTTTTTCTTTTGTTGATTCGTTTGTTCTCATAACCGAGCAGCTACGCGAGTGACTTTGAAAGGTACGAGTTTAACGAGCTTCTCGTTGGATATAGCAACAGCTGGATCGAAAGTAAATCCGGCGATCGAGGGCTTTGAAGTCCCACGCTTCCGTCAACCAGTTTGCCTTCGTTACATTGGCAATTGGCTGAATATACAATGAGTACAATTTCGCAACATTGCGAAAGTGCCAGTTGAGAGGGAGCCTGAAAAGACGGCGTTTTCTTCAAGGATCATCGCGATGACGAACCGATCGGCAACTTCTGATCCTTTCAATCGCCAATAAAGAATCATTTGTCAGCGCGAAAGAAGGAAACCGGAAGTAAGAGGACCATCAACGCGGGGTAAAAGTGAGAAGAAGTTTACGCTGGGTGAACAACAGTAAAATTGATAGGAGATACGAGTGTGACAGGGAAGACAGGTAGCGCACCAAGAATAAGAGAAGGTTAGAAGAGGTGGGTTGGAAAAAGGAGAGGGAAATAAAGGAAAGCGGAAATGGCTGGCGGGCGCGCTCCTGTGCGCGGCAATTATGTTAAGTGGCCAATTAGCAATTAAGCAAGGAACTGAGCGCGGCCCCCTTAATTGCGCCGCGGGAGGAGCATCAACGAGAGTGTATCGGCATCATCATCATCATCATCATCATCATAAGAGTGAGCAAGTGCAAGGTGCCAAAGATCCCTGAACGTTTCCCTCAAGAAAAGAGACTACAGGGACGCCTTATAAATCCAGACGTGAAAATAAGTGTATCCAGTGATTCGATCGACACGAGAAAAAGTGAAATAAGGCTTGAAGTATTTAAACGGGCCTTAAGCGTTAAAAGTGACGTATCGTTGTATCAGGACGATCCTCAACGTCAAATACATCGAAAAGTGTCCGGTTGTATTCTTGGACGTTGCGACGGGACCGTCCCTTCAACCGTCGGCAAAATTCTGTCTCCGAGATATCAGATTAGTCCTGGGGTTGCGACGGAGGCACCCTCGGGGGCCGAAAGTCCCGAACGACCTTCAGTGATGACGGTCCATCATCAGAATCAGCACGCGGCCGCCCTGGGTGGCATAACCGTGCCGGAAGCTCGAAACGGCTTGAACCTAACGAAAATGTCGGGTCTCGATGCCCACCGTTTGGAGCATCATCATCATCATCATCATCATCAACATCATCATCATCAACCACCAACGATCGAGAACGATCGCAATGGCGGATTCGAGCGATTGTCCAACGGTCTTGAAAATCGAAATACCGGAAGTACCAATAACAATAACAACAATAATAACAATATCGTTATCAGCAACAGTCACGGTACGATACACGGTGGCAGAGTACGCCCCGATCCAGCCACCTCTGTACCCCATAGATCGCGTTTCATGATAACCGATATTCTTGCCGATGCGTCCAGTCCCGTGAGCCAAGAACCACCCGGAAGTCCACCATCGGGTCCTCGAGACCTCAGCGTCAGGCACGAACCTAGACAACCGCGCAGGCGCAAACACGATGATGACAGTGACGCCAGTCATCACGACGCAGCATCCGTTTCGTCAAACGGTAAGAATACTCGCTATGAATTACTCCTTTCCGCAACTAACATCGGATATTCCAATTACGATTAAACCTTGTTTCGTTAAAAACCGTTATTCGCTACCGGAAGTTCTCGTGGTTACTTCGGTACCTAGATTCTTTTTATGCGCCGAGAAATTGAACTAGAACGTATTGATCTTTTTTTATTTTACGTTCCAAAACGCCGAATCATCCGTGTATGGAATACGGACTGAGTTGTACCTCGTTCGATTGGTCGGTTGAAGAGTCCTAGTTTTTTCTTACCGAAACTCCAACCGGTTGCTTCGGTTGGTGATTTAACCGAAATTTTGGTCAATTTTCGTGTTTGGATTTCGTTGAAATTGTTTTTTCTGAGACTACGCCCAATGAGAGGCAATACAACAAATTTCAATGACCCAATGATTGATCGGTTAGTTGTCAGATATCAATGAGGATTCCAAAAAAATTATTCGTTGCGTAACTTTTCTAAGGGATATTCGTCGACCAATCGTTCTCCAATTAGGTGGCAAGTAATCATGAATATTGGGTTGATATTTGGATCATGGAGCTTTTGGATTTTCTTATTTTTATTACTGTTCAAATTAGGTTTAAATAATTATTTAAATGAAAACTACGTGGATCGGGTTGTTCATTGTTCACATAGATCCTAGATTTTTTAATAAGAATCTCAAAAACAGCGATTTCGAAAGTGTAATTTTGGTTTCATAAAATTAGCCGTCATTGCCTTCGAACGATGGAATCCTCAAGCTCATAAACTCGCACCAGTTAACACGCCAATACATTTTGGCTGCAGCGTTTAAAACTGCGTTGCCATTGAGTCGAACGAGGCAAAGTTGCAGATTTGTCATGACTCACGTTAAACGATTAGCATCGTCCGAGGATGACGTCGAAAAATACTGTTTCTTTGATCCTTCCGTGGGCGAGTACCAAACCGTGACCAAATTAGTGGGTGTAAACTTTCATCTCCTTTGTTCTTTGCTACAATACAAAGTGAAGTTCAACCTTCACACGTTTTGCTTAAGATTATTAAGCATTCGAAAAATAGGCGCCGGCGACCAAGTAGACAGCGACTTTGTCGGTCGACCATTCATATTTCCATGATGTCGTCAACGGAGTCCGTAAATCTACATCTGGATTAACTAAAATGACCGTCGACCAAGTTGTTATCAACCAAGTCGCCGTCGATCAAGGTGCCGTCGACCAAATTGCCATTAACTAAGTCACCGCCGACCAAGTTGCAATCGACCAAGTTGCTATCAACCAAGTCGCCGTCGATCAAGTTGCCGTCGACCAAGTTGCTATTAACCGAATCGCCGTCGAAAAAGTTGCTATCAACCAAGTCGTAGTCGTTCAAGATGCCGTCGACAAAGTTGCTATCAACCAAGTCGTCGTCGTTCAAGATGCCGTCGACAAAGTTACTATCAACCAAGTCGCCGGCAACCAAGTTGCCATTAACCAAGTCGCCGGCAACCAAGTTGCTATCAACCAAGTCGCCGCTGACCAAGTTGCTATCAACCAAGTCGCCGCTGACCAAGTTGCTATCAACCAAGTTGCCGCTGACCAAGTTGCTATCAACTAAGTCGCCATTAACCAGGTCGCCGCCGACCAAGTTGCCATTAACCAACTCGTCGCCGACAAAGTTGCTATCAACCAAGTTGCCATTAACCAAGTCGCCGGCAACCAAGTTGCTATCAACCAAGTCGCCGCCGACAAAGTTGCTATCAACCAAGTCGCCACCGACCAAGTCGCCGCTGACCAAGTTGCTATCAACCAAGTCGCCATTAACCAACTCGTCGCCGACAAAGTTGCTATCAACCGAGTCGCCGTCGACCAAGCAGGAATTTTATTTACGCAAACGTGCGAAGGGATTTAAGATCCGAACGAATCGTTAGGATACCGGATGTCAACGCACCGTTTGGGTCAACCGTCGGGACCTCATTCTCTTTCCTTCGTTCTTTATTTTCCTGCCTCTTCTTCCCCATTCTTCCTCGGCTTTTCTCCTCTCGCTCTCCCGGATGAATCAGAGATACTTTTCGGAGATAGAGTCGCCGCGTTGGAGGTTCCTCGTTCGAAAACGTTTAGACTTTTTAATGGCCCCAAATTGGACCTCGGCGGCGGACACGGGCGCTTTAATTATGTACCCTCATTTGTTTCATTCATGCGCCACTCTTGCCACACCAAACTATAAGCTACATACCTGTTCGCACCGTGCCTCGGTGGTGCGTGTGGTAGGCGCGCGTTGATACCTCGGGGGCACCCACGCCGTCCTTTTTCAGAGTGAACCTTCCTCCCTACCCCATCGGACGCCGACAACACTTCCTCCTTTGGCTTTTTCATTTTTTTTCTTCTTTTCTTTTCTTCCTTTTCTTTTTGTAATCTACGAGCGAATCTCTCTGCCTCTTCATTTCCTCGTGTAAAAATTTCTGTTACGGACTCGTGTACACACGGATCTTAGTGACAGCCTGAAGCGAAATAGTCCCTGGCGGAAACGACAACGGACGTATGTGTGCGCGTGTCGAGTTCTTCATGGGACTTCGCGCACAACCGAGTCGCTTTGATTCAGGTTTAGACGTAATTACAGCCCGGGAGTCTCGAAAAGATCGACTTTTAGGAACAACCGTTTAGCCAAGAAGCTCCGCGAGGTTGGAGACTAACACACTCGACGGTTTATACTTTATCGTAAATACGGATCGATGGGAGATGAAAAAATGATGGTGAGTTAAAATCGGTGACGTAAAATCAGTGAAGTCATTTTGGCAGCGAACAATCGGCACGGTGTAATTGGTTACGAATACCGATCAACCATATCGGTAAAATCAAATTGATCTGGTAAAATCGGCGAGTTGAAATCGTTTAAAGAAAATCGGCAATATTTAATGATAAGAGTTTAAAAATCGGTAACATAAAATCAGCAAGTTGAAATCGACGAGGTAGAATTACTAAAGAATAATCAGCAATGTGAAATTCTTAAAGAAAAATCAGCAATGTGAAATTCTTAAAGAAAAATCGGCAAGTTAAATCGGTAAGGTAGAATCGGTAAATTAACATCGACAGGTTGAATTTGCTAAAGAAAAATCGGTAAGTTAAAATCGGCAAGGTAAAATTGCTGAAAAAATCGGCAATGTGAAATTTTTAAAGAAAAATCGGCAAGGTAAAATTGTTGAAGAAAAATCGGAAAAATGAATCGGCTTGATAAAATCGGTATATCGGATGTTTTCCACTAGTCGGAAGTGAACCAGCATTTGATGGATCGATCAATCGGTTGATCCGGTTCATTCGATTAGGCACCTAGAACTGGTCGGAACATTTACCTTGACACTTCGACCCGTTAATGCTCAATTTTAACGAGCCACGGGTTATACCCGGTGAAAGGTCTATCGAAGAGTCAATCACATTTTCGACCGCACACGCACACGACGATTTAACCTTCGTGCAACTTCTGTACAGCAATTAACTGCAATCGAGAGTAGTAATTGCGTCGAATGATTCGTATACGTGGAGATACCGTTGATGGCCCGTAGGAGTAGTGAAAAATGAATTATCATCCCGAGCACACGAGGGTCCCGTCTCATTCTCGCCTGATATATGAGATATCCCGGATACGAGATCGTTTCGGTTGCGAAACGAAAATCACTGTCAGGGATACACGTGCCTTTTTCGAGGCCAATCGTCTTCAAGTTTCCGTCTATCCAATTCAACGAAACTTCTTTTTTATATTTTTACTTCCTCGTTTTTGTTAGGTTACGAAATTTTCTTGGTTTGACAGGTCGTCAATCACTCAATGAACCTTTTTGAAAATAATTGAGATTTTTTGTTGTTTTTTTTAAATGTTTGGTCGATAAAAGATCATTATAAAAAATAAGACAACATTTATTTTTGTTTGTTTGGGTTGGAGAATTATAAGGAATAGTTTAACATTATAAAGAATTTTTTAAATATATTTTTCGGCTTGGTGATTTTTTATAATAACAAATTTTTATGCTTTTTTCTAGTTTTATTGAGCCTTTGAATGAGCATTTAGAAAATTGGCGATTTTTCTTACTCAACCTCAGGTTTTATTCACGGAATTGTAATAAGGCGTCTTTTGACTAAAAATATCCGAAACTATTTGTGGAATCCTTTCTAGAGATATAGGAGTTAATATTCTAAAAAATATCAACTACGCTTTTTTTATATTCATTTTTTCTTTGTTGCTATTCATTTTCTCGAACTTCCATCGATGGAAAAATCCAAAAAAACCATTTTTTAATTCCCTCCATAGATTAATTTTTAAAAAATTGTTAATTCCATAAATAGATTAGATACAAACTATTCTCTTTTTAATTATTTCTTAATTTCTATCTTAATATTTTTCTTAATTTCAAAAAACGAAAAAAATTGAACAATCCGACTAAAAAAACATGACATTATTTTCTCACCAAATAATCACAGATTAATAAACAATTAACAATTTCACAATCCTAAAACCCCAAAAATCCCAAAACCCCATAAAACAGACGTTAAAAAAAATCTCTCAAATGCATAAAAAAAAGAACAGTATCCTCAAGAATCCGTCGGACGTTTCCCAACAAGGCGGGTATGTCAAACCCTCAAAGTCGGGCCAGTGTCGTTCAAAAGGAGTCAAGAAACCGTGAAATATCTCAATTCCTTACGCCAGCATCCCTCGATGGTCGCGTGTGTATTTTTCCGCGGATCGTTCTCGCGTTTCTATGCACACGCGATATAATCGGCTTACCGTTGACTCGACGGTTATAGTATCGTCATTGAAAGGGAATAAGCGGGTGAAGGGCCATTTTTAGGGCAAACCCTGAACGAGCCCTTGCAGCAGGGTGAAACGAAGGTTAGTTTCAACGAGGGCCAAAACATGGCGAGCCTTCGTGAGTAAGAAAAAAAAAAGCTTACACTCGCGCCCTCTGTATCAGGATCTTCATCTTCCTTCCCTTAGCCTCCCTCGACCCTCCACCCCTCGTCCAAAAAGCAAACCATCAAAAAAAAAAAGAAACGTCAAACGTCTCTTTCCGGGTGATTTTTTCTCCCCAGGACACGCCGTGTCCTCTACCGGTGAACCTCTCGAGCTCGGTCGCTAATCCGAGAACCGGAAATGATTGGCAACCGTTTAGATCGCGCCGGGGATTAGAATTGTACTCGGCAAAACGACGTTGACTGCCGTCGCGAAATTCTTCATGTTGCTTCAACGTGAACAAGCTCAGAGTAAAACGAAAAGTACGAAAGAAGTTGGCGTCGATTGAAGGAGAAGGGGTGGGCTGGGGTGTGAAGGGGAAGGGGGAAGAGAGAATCCTCGTCGTCTGTCAGAATTTTGACGACACAATTTTCTCTCCCCGAGGATTAATTCTTCATGGAAGATCCAATGCGAAAAGAAGACAGAGAGAGGTGGAAGAAGGGAATGGGGGGGGGGGGCGAGAAGAGGTTGAATTTTTAAATGCTGATTTAAAGCGAATCGAAAAAAGGGTAGCTCGTCTTTTTCAGCAGTTTTGCATTGATCATTATGGCGAGTCTGGACGAATTTCAATGTTGGCCAATCCAACAGCTTGGAATGGTAGCTTTGATAGAGAAAAGTATTGAAATCCTGTTTTTAGACGATTCGGTTCACTTGGTTTCACTTCTGCAATCGTCAATTGGGTTTTTGGTGTATGTTTGAGAAATTGGCATGCTGTGGGGATTTGAACTCTCCGGGGTCAGAACCAACCGATTTTGCTCAGCATCCGACGGAGACTAATCGATCGGGTCGATTTCCAAGCTCTGATACGAAGCGGACTTTTCAATAGTGTAAACTTTGATTAATACTTTGAATTCTTCACGGCAGCATAGAGTTTTTGAAAAAAGTGAAGATTTTCCTAGGCCAGACGTATCTTCGAAAAAATACCTTAAGTCTAGGAACATCATTAAAAGGACATCCAGGACGAAAAAGTCAATCAAAATATTCCTTAGCTAGACATATTTAGGCAAAATATCCCTGAAGAAGGTATAAAAGGGCAAAATATTCTTAGGCACGACATATCTAGGTAAAATATCTCTAGGCGGACATATCTAGGCAAAATATCCCTAGGCAGAACAGGCAACAAAATGCAGGCAAAATATCCTTAGAGAGGACATTTCCATCAAAAATATCTAATGACACACATATCTAGGTAATATAAAAAAGTATCCCTAGAAAAGACACACCCGGGCAAAATATCCCTAGAAAAGACATATCCAGGCAAAATATCCCTGAGGACATTTCCAGCAAAAATATCTAATGACACACATATCTAGGTAATATAAAAAATATCCCTAGGCAAGACACACCCAGGCAAAATATCCCTATAAGAGACATATCCAGGCAAAATATCCCTAGAAAAGACATATCGAGGCAAAATATCCCTAGAAAAGACATTTCCCGTCAAAATATATGACACACATATCTAGGTAAAATATCCCTAGGCAGACCATATCTAGGTAAAATATCCCTAGGCAGACCATATCTAGGTAAAATATCCCTAGGCAGATCATATCTAGGCAAAATATCCCTAGAAAGGACACACCCAAGCACAATATCCCTAGGCAAAGTAAATTCATTCAAACATCTAATACCAGGCGTATCATCGAAAAGGATACGTCAATCCCAAGGCTATAATTCAAGCTGCCGTCTCTCCAGAAGTCAAATACCCCAATACTAGGGGAATCAAACTCGAGTCGAGAAATCGGCTGGTCAACCCCTCGCAATTGTACGAACTGGTGTTTTCGCGTACACGGGGATTCCCCGAGGTTTCGCAACGTGCCAATCGAGAGCTACGTCTAAGTACACGAATCCACAAGCTCGTCAACGAACCGGGGTTGCCCGTGGGATTAGCTCGCTCGGGCGAGACTCCAGCGCGTACTTTTTTTTTTTCTTTCTTTTCTTTTTTTTTGTTTGATGCAACGCGGATGCACGAGAACCCAAACAACGCGTGGACTTTCTCACGAGTGAGAAAGAGAGAGATAGGAAGGGAATAGTACTTTAGTGTCATCAACGCTCGACGTAGTCGTCAGGATTCGTACGGTTGGTTTTCAACGCCCACGTAACAAGATCCCCCCCCCCCCTCATTTTACCTTACCCCTCTCGACATGGCGCAAAGCCTCTTAACCCCCCTTGGACCCCTCGCTTTTTTTTCTTACCGGCTGTGTTTCAACGATCGCTCACATATTTTCCATTCTCGCTCGTCCGGGCATATCCGGAATGCCGGATTGACCCCGCGCCAGCCTATTATTTCACCAATCGTTCCTTCACTTTTAACAAGATCGGGACGAAAAAGTTGGGAGCGGTTAGCTCATTCGTTAAATTTCACGAAATCCACGATCCGTCGCACATACGGATATTTTGCTAATTTGCGCAGCCGAAAATATTTATCTTTAATGATAAGCAAACTTGAATGATTTTTTTTTGCATTTTTCTGGAAAATATTATAGCTAGGGAATATTTAGTAATAAAACTTTTTTATAAATCAAAAAAAGTATTTTTTTGTATTTAAGTTATATGCTTTAGAAAAAAATAAGAACATAAAAAAATTTTGGCCTCGTAGATCGTCAAAATACGCGTATGTGCGTCGCGAGATCGGGATTCGACCTGTCAAAATCGAGGATAAAAGAGACCGGGGAAAAAGGGTTTTTAAGGGGGAGGAACATTTTTTATCGGGGAAAATAAGAGGTAGGGAGAAAAATTAGAGACAGAGAAAGTGAAAGATAAGAACGGAAAAGATGAGATACAGGATCTCGAAAACGGAAGATCGAGGCTTACTGATTTTTAAATAAGCTTACGGAATTATAATGATTTCTTCGAGGAATAGGGATAGAGAAAGAGAGAAGAGGATAAAAGGAAAAAAAGAAGTGACGAAAGCGAGGGGCAGGGCATGGTGAATCGTAAAGGCACAAGATCGAAGTTCACTAATTTTTTTAATGAGGTCACTCATTCCTTATGATTTTTAGGAGATAGAAAAAGAGAGAGAGATTATGATGATGATGGTGTTTTTTATTATGTCTCAGTCAAAGACTTTCAGGCAAAAAAGCGATAGTAATATTAACATAAAAAACTTAAACACTAACTTAGCAGAATTAGAGTAAAAATAATACAATAATAATAAGAATAAAACAATAATAACACAATCATGACAAGAATGAGAATTGCGAGAGAGAGATCGAGAGCGAGGGCGAAAAAGAGGAAATCAAAAGAAATATAAAAGAAATAAATAAAACATAATATATATATATAATTGAAAAATAAAGTATTTAAAAAAGATTCGTTTATATTGAAACAAAATGTTTTTTATTATACAAAGAAATATTGTAAATTATTTTCTAAATAAATTTATTCAAATGATTTACTTTTCTCTAAATTAAAAAATCAAAATAAAGGATTGAAATTCATTTTTAAAAAATCGAATTAAAAAACTCAATCTGGAAATTTCAAACATTCAACATGCCACGAAATTTTCACGTCGTTTTCGCAAAAATTGAAACACGAATGAGAGATGTAGATTAAAAAAAAACGAGCGAGACTCAGAATTATTTCTTCTACGCAACGAGAGCACAAGTTTGTACGTGTACACGTATACACTAACCCAAACAAACCCAAACACGTATTCAACATTCATCGAAATTTTAACATCGTTTTCGAAAAAATTGAAACACGAATGAGAGATGTAGATTTAAAAAAAAAACGAGCGAGACTCAGAATTATTTCTTCTACCCAAACCCAAACAAACATTCAACATTCAACGAAATTTTAACATCGTTTTCGAAAAAATTGAAACACGAATGAGAGATGTAGATTTAAAAAAAAAACGAGCGAGACTCAGAATTATTTCTTCTACGCAACGAGAGCACAAGTTTGTACGTGT
>JAPYZJ010004309.1:0-26136 GCA_030522765.1 Ophioninae sp. B BG-2022a | reverse complement strand
TTTCCGGCCCCCCCCCCCCCCTGCACCGCGCGTAGCGAACATCGAGAATTGCTCCCGAAGGAGCTGGCGCCCAACCGCCGAACCCCCTTTCCGTTTTTTTTTGTATTCACGATCTTTGTCTTTTTTTTTCTTTCTTTTTTCATTCTTCCCCTTTTTTTGTTGTATCGATTTTTTTTACTATCGCGAGACGGCCGAGTTAGCCGCAAAGTGCGCGAGTCGAGCCAATTGCGGATGACCCCTGGACTGAGTGCCTCCATCGCGCGTACGAGTTCCCCTCTGCCGCGCGGTGCAAGTGCGTTTCTTTTTTATTTTTTTTTATAAAACAATTATTTTATAAATTTCTCGTTTGTATTGCGGCACTTTATTTCTTTCCTATTATTAAAAATGGTTACTCTCGTTATTTTCGGATTTTCTTCGGTTTTTTTTTATCGTATTTTTGAGCTTCCATTTTCCCCGCTTTCCCCTTGCCCTATTCGAAGTAGCAGTGTAGCGACCCAGGGACGTCACAAACCATATTTTGAGGTTTGGTCACCTTAATCTTTTATAATGACGATATCTGACATATCTACAGGATCCAGCAAACTTGTAGATACCTTCTACTAGGTATTGCACATAAATTCTTTTCTGGGGAAGATCTGAGTGTTCTAATTTAGTGGTTACAATATGTCGTTGCATGTGATCGTCTGGAGCGAGATGTTATATTATTCGAATTTTATGGTTGACAGGTTTGCTGTGGAAAAAGGAGCGCGTGAATCCCAGGACGTAACATTAGAGCGGGAAAAGGCGAAAAACCATTGCAGGCGGCTTATTTCGATTCTGAGATTGCTAAAATGGTCTACAGGGTCGGAAATGCTCCAGTTATCACGCAGATCTCTTCTTTTGGGCGTAATGTGAATATTAGAGCGGGAAAACGCGAAAAACGATTCCAGCCTTGTTTTTTCGATTGTGAGATTCCTAAAAGGGTCCATTCGGTCGGAAATGCTCCAGTGATCACGAATATCGCTCCTTTTAGCCATAATGCCAATAATCGAGCGGGAAAATGCGAAAAACTTTTCCAGACGGTTTTTTTCGATTCTGAGATTCCTACAAGGGTCCACTCGGTCGGAAATGTTCCAGTGATCACGAGTTACGCTTCTTATGACCGTAATGTCAATAATTGAGCGGGGAAACGCGGAAAACTGTTCCTGCATTGTTTTTTCGATTCTCAGATTCCTAAAAGGGTCTACTCGGTCGGAATTGGTCCAGTGATTATGAATGACGACCCTTTTGGCCGTAATGTCAGTATTAGAGCGGAAAAACGGGAAAAACGATTCCAGCCAGTTTTTTTCGATTCTCAGATTTCTAAAACGGCGCACTTGGTCGGAAATGCTCCAGTGATCACGAATTGCGCTTCTTCTGCCCATAGTGACAACATTAGAGCGGGAAAATGCGAAAATCGTTTCCAGACGGGTTTTTTCCGGTTTTCAGATTCCTAAGAGGGCCTACTTGGTCGGGAGTGCTCCAGTGAACACGAATTACGCTGATATTGGCCGTAACGTCAATATTAGAGCGGGAAAACCCCAAAAACGTTCCCAGACGGCTTCTTTCGATTCTGAGATTCCTAAAATGGTCCACTCTGTCGGATATGCTCCAGTGATCACGAATTACGCTCCTTTTGGCCGTAGTGTCAATATGAGATCGTGAAAACGCGAAAAACAATTAAAGGCGGGTTTTTTCGATTCCGATGTTCCTAAAATGGTCCACTCGGTCGGAAATGCTCCAGTGATCACGAATATCGCTCCTTTTGGCCGTAATTTCAATATTAGACCGGGAAAACAAGAAAAACAATTCCATCCGTGTTTTTGCGATTCTCAGATTCCTGAAAGTGTCCACTCGGTCGGAAATGCTCCAGTGATCACGAATATCGCTCCTTTTGGTCGTAATTTGAATATTAGACCGGGAAAACGAGAAAAACGTTTACAGACGGGTTTTTTCGATTCTGGGATACCTAAAAGGGTCCACTCGGTCGGAAATGTTCCAGTGATCACGAATTACGCTCCTTTCGGCCGTAATGTTAATATTAGAGCGGGAAAACGCGAAAAACGATTCCAGGCGAGTTTTTTCGATTCTCAGATTCCTAAACGGGTCCAGTCGGTCGGAAATGTTCCTGTGATCACGAATTACGCTCTCCTTGGGCTTAATGTCAATATTAGAGCGGGAAAACGCGAAAAACGATTCCAGGCGGGTTTTTTCGATCCTGAGATTACTAAAATGGTCCACTCGGTCGGAATGGCTCCAATGATCACGAATTTAGCACGTTTTGGCCCTAATGTCAATGTTAGAGCGGGAAAACGCGAAAAACGTTCCCAGATGGGTTTTTTCGATTCTGGGCTTCCGAAAAGGGTCCACTCGGTTGCAAATACTCCAGTGATCAAGAATATCGTTCGTTTTGGCTCCTATAACGAGTACACGTCAATGTGCAACTTCATCAAACGGCCAATGAAGGACAATCGGAATACCATTATTTCGTAAAATTGACATTGCTCGCCATCGAACAGCGGTACGAAGAAGCCGTCGACGTCCTCAACGAATTTCTTGCGCTACAAGAATAAGCGAGACGATCCGGCTCTTTTCCCCCACCAGCAGAGCACTCAATGACGCAATGGGAATCCTTGTCGAGCTTCAAACATCCACACATCACCATCCCGATATTTGATGGCGAAACAACGGAGTGTGATAGTTTTCACGATTCGCTCAAGGCTTGGGTCTGTGAGAACAAGTCTTTATCTTCGGATAAAAAATTGCATTATGTGAAATTATTTCGGCGCTTGGAATGTCCTCATCAACGAATATGATAATCCGCGCGCGATCATTCTAGTGCTTATTTACGCGTTCGGGAGTCTGCCCGCAATGAAAAACGAGACAGAATCCGACTTCAAAAATCTACGAGATACAGTCAAATCGGCCTTGACTGCGTTAAAAAATTTAATAAGTCCGGACAAACATTGTGATGACTTCTTAGTCTATTTCGTTTCGCAAAAGTTCAGTTCGACCACTCAAAAAGGAAGGAACTCAAAACTCGGCGCGTCTAATGAATTCCCAACGTACCGAGCGCTTACGGCTTTCATGACCGACAGAATTCGCGGTCTCTCTTCACCCGTAACATTTAGCTAAACCGAGTCGAAGCAAAATCAAACCATTCGAAGACCGCGGTGGACAACGCCGCACCACACAGTGCGCCGATTGCGCCGGCACTCACGGTCTCGTTTCTGCCAAACGTGGCTCGAGAAAACGATAGACGATCGGTTCGCGTTCGCGAAAAATAAAAAATCATGTTTCAATTGTTTGAAAGCCGGACAATTCCTGAGCAATTGTCCGAGCTCAAGTAAATGCAAGAAATGTCAGAGGTAACATCACACAACATTGCATCGCACTTCGTTCATTAGCCCCGCTACTACATACACGTTGCTTGCGCATGATGCTATCGACGTTCGGAATAACGCAGCGAGCATTTTTCCGGCTACGTCCGCTAGCGTTTCACAGAACGCTGTCTCCGCACAAGGAAAACTAATACCGAACCGCGGAAACACAAATGTTTCAAAACATTCAGCGACTTCCGTGCTGGTATCATATCCTGAGGGGACGTGGGCATATCTTTATCGCGGTTCTCTCTTTCTAGCCTACGCCAAAGCGCAATAGCTCGGGATGAAGGTGCAAGAAGGGGAAATAATCTTAATTGGTCATTTGACGATTCTGGGATTCTTAAAAGGGTCCACTCGGTCGAAAATGTTGCAGTGATCACGAATTACGATCCTTTTGGCTGTAATGACAATACTAGATTGGGGAAACGCGTAAAGCCATTCCAGACGGGTTTTTTCGATTCTGGGATTCCTAAAAGTGTTCACTCGGTCGGAAATGTTGCAGTGATCATGCATTACGCTCCTTTTGGCCTTCATGTTAATATAAGAGCAGGAAGAAGCGAAAAACGATTCCAGGCGGGTTTTTCCGATTCTGAGATTCCTAAAATGGTCCACTCAGTTGTAAATGCTCCAGTGATCACGAATTAGCCTCATTTTGGCCGTAATGTCAATATTATAGCGGCAAAACGCGAAAAACCTTTCCACACGAGTTTTTTCGATTCTGGGATTCTTAAAAGGGTCCAATCGATCGGAAATGCTCCAGTAATCACAAATTACGCTTATTGTGGCCGTAATGTCAATATTAGAGAGGGAAAACGCGAAAGACGATTCCAGGGGAGTTTTTTCCATTCTCAAATTCCTCTAAAAAGGCCCACTCGGTCAGAAATGCTTCAGTGATCACAAATTACCCTCATTTTGGCCCTAATCTCAATGTTAGAGCGGGACAACGCGAAAAACGTTTCCAGACGAGTTTTTTCGATTCTGGGATTCTTAAAAGGGTCCACTCGGTCGGAAATGTTCCAGTGATTACGAATTACGATCCTTTTGGCTGTAATAACAATACAAGATCGGGGAAACGCGTAAAGCGTTTCCAGACGGGTTTTCTCGATTCTTGGATTTCTGAAAGGGTCCACTCGGTCGGAATTGTTCCAGTAATCACGCATTACGCTCCTTATGGCCGTAATGTCAATATTAGAGCGGGATGACGCGAAAAACGTTTCCAGACGGGCTTTTTCGATCTTGAGATTTTTATAATGTTCCACTCGGTCGGAAATGCTCCGGTATCACCAATATCGCTCCTTTTGGCCATAATGTCAATATTAGAGAGAGAAAAAACAAAAAACGATCCAAGCCGTGTTGTTTTGATTCTCAGATTACTAAAAGGGTCCACTCGGTCGGGAATGTTCAACTGGTCACGAATTACGCTCCTTTTGTCCGTGATGTCAATATTAGAGCTGGATAAGGCGAAAAACGTTTCCAGACGGGTTTTTTAGATTCTGGGATTCCTAAAAGGGTCCACTCGGTCAGAAATGCTCCAGTGATCACGGATTACGCTCCTTTAGGCCATAATAACACTTTGAAAGCAGGAAAAGGCGAAAAACGATTCCAGCCTTGTTTTTTTGATTCTCAGATTTCTAAAATGGTCCACGGGGTCGGAATTGTTCCGGTGATCACGAATTACGATCCTTTTGGCCGTAATGTCAATGTTTGAGCGGGAACACGCGAAAACCTTTTCCAGAAGGGTTTTTTCGTTTCTGGTATTCCTAAAAGGGCCCAATCGGACGGAAATGCTCCAGTGATCACTAATTACGCTCCTTTTGGCCGTAATGTCAATATCAGAGCAGGAAAACGCGAAAACCGTTTGCAGACGGGTTTTTTTATTCTGGGATTCCTAAGAGTCCACTCTTAGGAATGGTCCACTCGGAAATGTTCCAGTAATTACGCATTACGCTCCTTTTGGCCGTAATGTCAATATTAGAGCAGGAAAAGGCGAAAAACGATTCCAGGCGGGTTTTTTCGATTCTGGGATTCCTAAGAGGGTCCACTCGGTCGAAAATATTCTAGTGATCATGAATTACGCTCCTTTTGTCCGTAATGTCAAATTAGAGCGGGAAAACGCGAAAAACGTTTCCAGGCGGTTTTTTTTCGATTCTGGGATTTCTAAAGGCGTACACTCGGTTGAGAATATTCCAGTGATCACGTACTACGCTCCTTATGGCCGTAATGTCAATATTATAGCGTGAAAACGCGAAAAACGCAGTAGCTAACCCTGGAATTAGCAGAGATGGATACTCCATTTTTATGCCCTCAATTTCAGACTTTATGAACACCTGCTGTTTTACACTTGTCGTTTTTTTACCTACTGCAGTGGTTACCAAAACGTTCGACACTGGGAGGAGATCTAATCTTTGCTTCTCTATCAGCCTTTTGTATAAATCCTCAGATATCGCCCGTGATCTGACTACCGGAATCTAGTAATGTAATTATTTCTTCATTTTTCAATTTAATTCTTACGTGGGGGCATTTCGCGAGTGTTGGAAAGTTAAAATCATCTTCGTGGTCCTTATTCCCGCAAATCCCTTCCGAAATATCTTTCACAAAATCAAAACGGTCCGGACGCGCCACGGGACCTTCATTTGGCACGTCCATTTCTAGTTTAAATGACTGTTCGGGGACGCCGTACAGTGATTCACATTCGCTTATCTATTTACGTGATAAGTCGAAAATCGAGGAGGTGGGACAGTCGTGTCCGGTAGCAAGAAAGTATGTTTATTTCCGCCATTATTCTCCTGCCTTCTTGAAGCGATATTACAATTTCTATTCTGATATCGCTCGTACCTTGGTTCCCGGGGTGGTTTATTATGCAACTGTCTCCCGTATCGATCATCACTCACGTTTATGTTTCGTATATATTGGCCTGGACGATTTCTTTCCTCTCGATTATATGACTTATTTTCTATGTTTTGGTTCTGTCTCTTTGTATAGCGTCTAATCCCGCCAAAGTCTGAGCAATCAAAGCACTGTGTTTATAATTAGCTGTTATCATGTTTTCTCTTACCCATAGCGGATATTGTTGCGTTATGTTCTAATTTATTTCATACTCAGTAACTTGGGGAGTGAAATAACGGGCCTCTTTTACCTGATGATAATAATGTGTTTGCAGAGTACCCTTTCTCGTGTCGTATGTTGACTCATTCCATGCGTTTTTAAATCGTACGCGGATGCGTATTGAGTATAATTCTTCGAGAAACTTCGTTTTAAAATTCTCATATTTCCCCAACTTCCTGGTTGTGTTAAACCATAAACTCGCCCTTCCCTCTAACGCCTGTTCCACAAATATCATCTTCTTTTCATCTACGATATTTTTTATTTTTAAAAATTTTTCCATCTCCTCCAAGAATTGTACGGGATTTCACGCTATTTCATGTTGAAATTTAGGCATCTTTATTTCGGTTTGGAAATTGTGTACGGTACTCACGATCGCTGCTGTTAATTCTTGTTCTTTGGACGGACCTTGGCCAGGATTCTGGACTGGTCTTTGTTGTTTTTGTGCGATCTCTCTCGCACTCAATTCAATTGCGTAATTGCTCCAATTCTCGGCGCTGGCGATCCAGTTCCGCTCTCTCCATCTCAATCTCCCTTCTTTGAGATATTTCGATGTTTCTCACACTTTCATCCGGGAGTACTGGCCGGCCTTTTTAATAACTTCCTGGGAAATTGTAGTTTGCAAATTTTTTGACACTTTTTCTTCCGGCTTTACTCGTGTAAATGTTTTGCTTTTCCGCCATAAACGGCTTTCTGACCAAAGTATTATAGATTTTATATTTGAATTATTACCAATTTCGTGTTCATTCCTGTCTTTGTTCGGACGCCATTTGTAATATTCATGTGAGATATTTATTTAATAAAACGCAATTTATAACGCAAAATGAACAAACTCGGTATTTGGCGAGGGATCGCGTTACACAAATTTTGGCGGTCACGCCGGTTGTCGTGGGTCAGACGGTTAAACAATTTGTTCCCGTTTTCGGGGGACTTATCTTAGTAATACGTGGGATCCCTCGGTGGCTATTTCTCCTGTCCCGTGGGAGACAAGGGAAATGTGGGAGAAGATACTGTAGACAGAGGGAAATTTGACGATGCAATTTATTCTGGATTGGTCAGTTGAGTTGTTGATAGTTCGTGATTGGACGCGAAGATATTCGCAATCACTTGCACGGGTTAATTCAAGGAATTAGCCTTGCTCATTCCTTATATGGAAAGCGCAGCACGGGATGTAACGGTTCTTTGTCCCACAGTTCGGGGAACACAGGACAGAAGTATCGATATGGTGGAGTTAGGTTTCAGAGGAGTAAATATTCTCGAGTTATGTCTTGTTTGGTTATACCGGCGATGAAAGAAGAGAGGCTATTGTATGGCATCGGACTATGCCGTTGCCTTATTAGATAATTTACGTTCGGATTCGTTTGGACTAGAGTCAGAGGTTCATGTATCACTCGAGTGGTGCTTCAGAACCTCGTTTGGAGTCTTTGGTTTCACCGAATAAAGGCTTCAGAATTGATGCGAGAAACAGGAATATTGTATTTTTTTGAAAATTGGTGCGGCTGTGACTCCACGTTGGTTCCCAGTTCAACCGACCCAACTTGGCTAAATTGTTGGAGGAATATTTTTTTACAATTTCAAAAAAAAATGTTTGTTTGTATGCGTTTGTGTATGTTTTTGTTTGGTATATAGTTATTGTTCACGAATCTTTGCAATTTTATCGAGTTATCTCGAACCTTTTCTGTTTTTTCGTTACTTATTATTCGCAAGCATGTGCATACTTGCAATAACGAATTTGCACATCGCATAACCGTACTGTTACTGCGAACAATAATAATTGTCATTCGTAACGTCGTTGTCGTTTCTCGTTCCTTCGGATTAGAATAGCCTCTACAGCGGATTGACAATTATTTCATCGTGAAAAGGTAATCCGTCTCTAAAAGGTAGTCCTCAAGAAATAGAGGTGTGCTCTGTTTTTACCTTTATTTCTGTCATATCCCATCGAATACAATGACGACACTTGACGATGATTACAGGCGCATTTGTTAATAAAAAAATGTAAAAGCAAATATTGTGATAATTCTGGGGGACTCGTTTAGGCATGCCTGATATGACGGAAGAGAGTTCTCTGCTTTTATCTTACTTCCTTTCACATCGCATCGAACACAATGGCGACGCTTTGAGGATGATTACAGGCGCATTTGTGAATAAAAAAGGTAAAAGCAAATATTGTAATGATTCTGGGGGATCTGATATGACGGCAGAGATTTCTTCTCTGCTTTTACCTTACTTTCTTTCATATCGCATCGAATACAATGACGATGCTTTGAGGATTATTACAGCCGCATTTGTCATAAAAAAAAAGGTCAAAGCAAATATTGTAATAAGAGATTCATCCGTTCACCCAATCTTCTCTTTCCCCATCTGCAATATGAACTAAGCGTTACTCATTTCATAATGGAGTCCCTGGCAGTGGAAGTGATCATACATCTTTCATGTCTTCTATCACCTTATTTTATATGACATAAGATTGCTTTCACTGCAATGCTCACAACCTATGTGATGCTGTAGAATTAAGCTCATTTCATATTGGAGACGTTGACAAGCGAAAAACCTTTACCGATACACATCTGTCACTGTCAATCATGGCTTCGGACTCTGCGACGTATAGCGCAACGAAACCAAGCAGATTTTATGAGAACATTCTTTGGAGCGACGAAATCTTGGGGGGGGATCGTTGTAAATTTGAGTGGAGAGGAAGAAACGGATAAGAGAGGAATTTCGGCCGCGAAATTTTGGAAAATTTGTTCTGAAGTATTCGTAGTGTTACCAAGCCCGAAACGTCAAAATTATTTTCGGAATTTTATCGACCGAGATGGTTTAGCGATTGCTGAAGTCATCAAAATGTACGCGATCCACCGAGAAGTTTCGGAATCATCTAAATTGTAAGTAAATTTAAGATAACATGTCCAATCTCCTGTAGCGCCGCGTGACATTTGGGTCCTGAACCGATTCTCAGCCTATTAGAATTTAAATCTTCCTTCGAACCTATTTTGAGTCTATGAAACTTATCTGTAACAAACTAATGTATCGACTTATTTTAATACAAAACAATGTTGATGGCGTTAGTGCCGCGTGACAGCAGTTGAACAGCGATTTCTTTCGGTAATCATGCCCTTCAGAGGGTTAAATTTACTCAAGTACTCAAATAAACAGCAGGGATTGGTAACTTTTTTTTCAGCCACAGTTTCAAAGGAGTCGGACGAGCCACGCGAGAATTTATTTTACTCCACAGCAAAACCCCCGTTATCCTGCCACGGTACTCATCCCTGAACATTCTCGAGCTGCCATCTTCTATTCTCACATAATTGAATATTTTCAAATGTTATTGTGCTTTGCAATTTTAGCCACACTGAGTAAGCTACCATAAAAAAAAATCGACAACCTTTCCAAACGTTAGGATAAGGGTCTATGCAGAAGAGGTAGATATACAAATACAAACATCGATTATAGCTGTTAAATGTATCTGCGATTTGGAATCATTTAGAAAATTTGTTAAGAAATTATTCTGTATGGCATGGTAGATAGAAATAGATTAAAACCTGATTTTTCTTTACTTCACAGGTTTTCCTCCATACGGCATTTTTTAATCAAAAATATAACCCAATAAAAAATAATCACATAATATACTTCTTTATATTAAAGTGAAAATACATTTCTTAAATCTACCATCGAAATCAACCGACAAGATGAAGAGAGGGTACCATTCCCTTTTAAGAGGGTGCCGCACCTGCGACGGAACTTCGACGCAGCTCTGGGTCACGTCGGCCGACATTTTCTCGAAATCGTAAACAAATACCTACAAATTATGGTGTTCCATGGATCTTCTAAAATATGTGACAGAATCAAATGGTTGAGGTCCCAAAATATGTGTTTTGAATATGACTACACAGCTTTTCTCCCTTGCGAGTCGCGATATCAACCGAAATCTTTACTTAACAGCATTTTCAGCACGATGCTCGCTCAGTAATACAATCAGTAATTTTTTTCTCGATTTGAGCAATTTGGGGAGAAGACAACTGGTCGTCTATCAATTTGACATTGTCCAGTCAAATTTCATGAAATTCTGAAGAGCCGTTTAAGAAATCGATGGAAAACTATTAACATGATCAGCCGACGCGGGTCGGGCGGCGGCAGGGCCTCTCCCTCGTAAGTGGATGCGATGGGACATTTTCGAGTTTACGGTACTAAGATTGTATCTGCATGCCTCTCACCTTCGGAGATCGCATGGCATCGCGATTTATTCTGCTTTCACTTGTAACATTGCGTTACAAGCCACGCCGAGGACGCGACGGACGGAGCCCCGGCTCAATCTTCGTCGCGGCACTGGACATAGGGATAGTAGTAGGTAAGGCGCAAATGATAAGAAAAGCCGTGTACGGCGACGAATTCCCTTGGTTCCCCCGTCCTCCAACCCCCACACGGCACGCGTGAGCCAAAAAAATAAAAAATAAAATTTTTTAAATATTAAGATGGACCAAACAAAAAACGCGATCCCAAAAAAAAAGAAATGAGCTGAAAAAAAAGGGGTGGTGACTCACTCAACTCTCTCTGGGTGTCGGGACAGACGGGTTCACCCGACGCCCTCACTCACGACCACACGGTGTATAAAATTATTTTCATCTAATGCACTCAAATTCCGAAGGGTAACGAAGAGGCTTTTTCCAAAATCGCGGATGGAACGGAATTCCGAAGGGGGGTTTTTCTCGCGAAGTACTCAACACTCGGAGGGGATGACGCAACCCGCGGCCGATCGCAGCGATGCCGCTGATCCGGTACGCTCGAGAATTGACAGGGAGGGATTTCGCACTCATCACGACACTGATTCGAATTTGCTACACTTTTTCAATTAGCTTTCCGAAACAATTTTTCTCGCAACAAGTTTCCGAACGGAGGCACACGGGCTCTCCACGCACGCGGAATCCGGCGACGAGACGCGCGGTTCAGGGGAGGGAGAGAGGGATTTTTTCACGCGGCCGCGAACACCGATCGCTCCTCGCAGAGGAAGAGCGAAGGTACTCACTCGTGATGTACTCTTAGTTAGCGAAATGAAACCCAAGTATTCAGCGTGTATTCGCCTTTTATTTAACGACCAATCCAAACGAAAAGAAACCAGAGGCCGATTTTCCAAGATCTCCTGTTCCGAATGACGCAAGACGACGGAGGTGCGAAGCGAACGAAGTTCCGAGGCCCAATGGCGGCCTTTTCCTGCCGGGTCATCGTGCTCGCCGAAATTCCCGAGAGGGACATCCTCCCGTGACGTATGGAGATTCGGGCGCCGCTACGTGGGTTTCCCAATGATCGCCCGGCGTTGATCGATGGACAAGTTTTCCGATCGATAACGCCGGCCCTTTGTTACCCCCGGGGCACAGGGGTACTGTCCCGAGATGCCGCTGGCTTGCCGCGGCTGACTCGTTGCCGTCGTATGGAGATCCGACGGATGGCGCCACCCGGTCTTCGGCGGACGGCTGACGAGCGTAGTGTAGCGGCTCGCGCGTGCCGTGTGGGGGTTGGGGGACGGGGGAACCAAGGGAATTCGTCGCCGTACGCGGCTTTTCTTATCATTTGCGCCTTACCGACTACTATCCCTATGTCCAGTGCCGCGACGAGGATTTAGCCGGGGCTCCGTCCGTCGCGTCCTCGGCGTGGCTTGTAACGCAATGTTACACACTTCACTTTCGGTCGTTTAGCATTAAAACATACATTCACGATCGTAAAACGAGTACAGGCACACTTGTTAATTGACGATGGTAAAAGCAAGGATGATGAAGCTTTAGACGGAGCCGAAGCGAGCTTCCGGATGAGACGGCACCGAGATTTCCTCTGCTTTCACCTTACCATTGGTCATTTCGCGTAAAAAAAAAATAGGAACGCGGTGGTAAAAGGAGTACAGAGTAAATGATTTATTAACTAAGGTAAAAGCAATGATGATGAAGTGGTTCAGGAGTTCGATGGGATATACCCAAAATCACGGGTTCGAAATTCTCTCTACTTTAACCTTATCTGCGATCATTTTCAACCAAAACCAATAACGACGCTCTTCGGACGTGTAAAAGCGCCTTTGTTAATTATAAAAGTCAGATGAAACAAAAGACAAATCATATCGTCGTCATTGTATTCGATGCGATATGAAAGGAAGTGAGGTGAAAGCAGAGAATAACTCTCTGCCGTCATATCAGGCATGTCCAAGCGAGTCCCCCAGAATCATTTCAATATTTGCTTTTACCTTTTTTATTAAAAAATGCGCCTGTAATCGTCCTCAAAGCGTCGTCATTCGATTAGATGGGATAAGACAGAAATAAAGGTAAAAGTAGAGAAGAACTCTATTACGTCATATCCAGCATGCCTAAACAAGTCCCTTAGTATTATTACAATATCCGCTTTTACCTTTTTTAT
The DNA here is from genome assembly GCA_030522765.1 of Ophioninae sp. B BG-2022a. NCBI lineage: Eukaryota > Metazoa > Arthropoda > Insecta > Hymenoptera > Ichneumonidae > Ophioninae sp. B BG-2022a. The sequence continues at coordinate 13,240 of JAPYZJ010004309.1, read as the reverse complement.
TAACAAATAGGCCTGTAATCATCATCAAAGCGTCGTCATTATATTCGATGCGATGTGAAAGAAAGTAAGGCGAAAGCAAAGAAGAACTCTCTTCCGTCCTATCAGGCTTGCCCAAACGAGTCCCCGAGATTCATTACAATATTTGCTTTTACCTTTTTTATTAACAACATGACCGGAAATGAGATAAAATCGGAGATGATCTCGGGTCCCTCATGTTAAGAATGTCTAATCGACTCCTCCAGAAAATTTTCGGGCATCGATTTTATTTCCGTTTCTGAAATAATGATTCTGTCGGGGTTTTCGACCGTCGTCAGACTTCTCGGTGCAACATGACTGGAAGTGAGATAAAATCGGAGGTGATCTCGGCCCCGTCATATCAGGAATGTCTAATCGAGTCCTGCAGAACATTCCCGGGCATCGATTTTATCTATGTTTCTGAAATAACGCTCCTGTCGGGGTTTCCCAGCATCGGTAGACTTCTCGGTGCAACATGACCGGAAGTTAGATAAAATCGGAGATCATCTCGGGCCAGTCATATGAAGAATGTCTAATCGAGTCTGCAATCGATCGATGTCTGCAAAACAATCGCGGGCATCGATTTTCTCTCCGTTTTTGAAATAATTCTGCTGTTGGTATATCGAAACGACGATATATATCTTTTCAAATTCCGCATTCTTGTTTCTCATCTTTTTAACTTTTTGGATGCCTGCCTTCACGCTGCAGTTATCACGTCACATCACTGACGTTTTTTTTACGAGGCTATGTCAGCAGAGATGATGACATAGCCTCACGAGCTCCAAACGACTCGTGACAAATCAGTCTGAAAGGTCAATCATACGAAAATCGGCAGAAGGCGTTGACTTCATACGGCCGTAATATTACCGCAATGTGAACTCAGCGCTCATTCGGGCAGGTCCAGGCATATTATGAAGGCACTGTACGACTGATTACGTGGCGGGAGAACGGTACATTTCACCAGACCCTCGACGCGCGCTAAATCATTAGTGGGCCCTACTATTTCTAAGCACTCCTCGCCTATGTATAGTTTCGGATGGCCCATAGGGTATTTACCAAATTCGAAAATATACGGGTATAGAGAGCATACATCTACGTAGGGTATACGTTCCCCCTCTTTAACGTCACTGAGCGTCACCATATTTCCCGTACGACCCCCGATAAATCCATCAAGAGGGTTCAAGGGCTCCGCTGCAGTCATCGGATGATTCCGAGCGAGCTCACGAATTTAGGGTGTCGCTTTTAAAAAGCTATCTCACTATGGGATATAGCTACGGTTCTTTCTAGGCGTTCGTCCGTAGTTACGACGTCACTTTGCTTGCAGTCCCTGTTGTGGGGAAAGCCATTGGGACAGCCCTGCTAATAGCAACCATGGAATTGCAAGACATACGCCGTATCGTATGCTTCCTAGTAGCCGTCCACCAGTAAATTTTGACGTAATTTGAACTCGCGCGACAGCCTTGAGTGTATAATGGGGGTTCTAAGGGTGTGTGTGTGTGTCTTCGTCGGAGCAGGAAACTAGCCTCTGGGTCTATACAGGTGTACTTGGAGATCTCCGGGCCGCCAGGGCCTGTCCATCCCTTGCTGGTCCATCAAACCTATATGGAGAGGCCGGGGGTCGTCCAACTCCCCGAGATCGTAACCGTCGTACGCCGCGTAAATTCCTCGGGGGTCGAGCCACGCGGGGTGGTCCCAATTTTCTTCAGGATAGACCGTCCCCCACCGGCCCTCCATCAGCCACCGGATACCGAAGGTATCGAAGTAGCTACCGTGCTCGAAGGCGTCCGCGGCCAGACGGTTCGCCCTGCTCTCGGCTCTTACCGCCTGCGCGGCTTCGATGAATGAAAAATGATGACATCTGAAAAATGCGATAATTAATCATAACAATTATATTAAAAAATAAAAGTTAAATAAACAATGAAGTAAAATAAGCTTACCACATGGAGGGTCTTGAGGCGACGGTGTTCATTGTACGGTGTTTCAACGTTACTGCGTTACTACGATACTCTCCACTCGTTGGTAGAAATCGTTATGATGAATCTTGCAAAGATGCATTTTTGACATACTCCATTCCCTCATAAGACCCCCACGGCATATACCAGTGCAAAATATCAGCTTACGCAGCTCTGCGTGGTACGTCACTCAAGGGTGACATCATCCTCGCAATCGTTAATATGATCTTAGGTATACCGAAAAGCCCCGTTTCAGGCACTTTTCAGTGAAAAAGATTTAAAAGATTGAAAAAGATTAAGAAAAGAGCGTTTTTTAAAAAAAAAAGGCTTTATACGGGAATCATTCCAATCACCCTTAGAGGGAGAAACATAAAAAGCTCGAGCTGTAGAGGGACGAGAGAGACCATCTTCTAAAGCTATGACACACATAGGCAGCTGTATACGCGTCAGAGGGAGCGTGAGAGATCTCCTTCTCAGCTGCGGTATGCATACTCGTGCGCGGGTCTGCCGGGTATACCACACGAGCACAAGCATGTAGTAGTGGTATACAAATCAGAGAGAGCGAGAAAGAGATCTCCTTCTCAGCTGAGGCATGTATACACGTGCGCTGCTCGCCGAGTATCGTGCACGAACTCGACTCGCGGGGTATCGATTGTTCGTCGACTCTCCCATGGTACTACTATCGAGACTGCCTACGCCTGGCGGATTCTTTTAGATATACGCGAGGCTAGCGAAAATACCTACCTACCTACATCTGCCTAAGTTCTTCAAGATAAGTACCTACTCTACCTACCGAATATCGTACCTACGCTACCTAGCCTACCTGAAACGAGCGAATAGAGCGTCTTCGTAGCGTATCGAGGTGGCGAGCGCTCGCTCTCCACCCCTCTTGCCTAAGCGACCAAATTGCATAGCGGGAGGGGTAGCGGAAGAGGGAGAGAACACCGTTACGTAAGTTACGTCTCTTTCACACGCAGCGCCCCCTTATGGCAGCGAATGGAAAACTAATTTTCCGCGCGAAACTAGCGGTGATGAGGTTCGCGACCCCGAACGGCCGTGGAGGAAAGAGCTCTGCAAGCCGCGTTTGGCCCCCCAGAGTTGGTCCAGGAGGACACCCACGCCGCATCAAAGCGCAAGCGAGTAACGACCAACTTTACTCGCGGTTAAGGATACCAGAGGTGACGCCGGAATAAGGCCGATTTTAAGGGGGTCCCTCGTCCCTCTCGACTGAGCAGCCAGAAGAAGTACCATCCCAACGTACTGTCTCGGGGTTCGCGGTGCGTGTTAATCGGCGCCCTAAAGATCAGGGTCGGCCGGTCTGTCGGGATTCGAGGTGTTGATCTACCGTGGGCCCACCGCGACTAGCTGGAACGCCAGGGGTCAGCGAGGGGGGCCGCCCCTCGAAACTAATCGTCGGTGCCGGCTCTCCGGGGAAGACGCTCGAGAGAGTCGTACTTTTTAGTTGAGGATGTAAGGCGTGGACGGGTGGGGTGGCGAGGTGAGCGGGCCAAGACCGCATACGAAAATAGATCCGAGTCCGCGTAAGGAAGTAGGGCCATAGACCCTACGCGCGAATTGGCCGGCACTCCCGTGGTCGCGTGCGTCGCTGTGGTGGAGGAACGCCACTTAAGTGAGAAGGAGTCGTGGGAACCGAGGAACCACGCTTACGCAAAAAGCGCGGAAGTTGACGACCGAGGCCGCGGAAGAACGGTACAGAAAAGTGAGCGAGAAAACCCCCCAGCGACGATCCATCAGCAAGCCAGTGACGAGGCAGCGGCAGGACTCGACATCTTCGGCCGGCGTGGTGAGCTCGATTCCTGATTTGCCTAAACCTATTTCAGCGAAGGATGCGGATTTCGGTACCTCGTTTTTGAAAATGAAGACTTTAACGTAATCCAAATACGTTCCCTCTTTTCCAGACGGACCGAGCGCGCCATGAGGCGAAATTTTGCTGTGAGGGAGCGATGAATAGTGAACCCGAAATCCGCGGGCCAAATTTTATACCGTGTCGCGTTAATTTAAGTACATCATTCGTATAAAGTAGTCCGTTCCGCGTTCCACAACGGTTCAAGGCTTCCGTGTTTTCTTTCTTTTCTTTTGTCAATCAAGTGCCGCGTTGTAAGGCTACGGCGATCGGCTCGCCGAGCGTCCTACCTCTCTCTCTCTCGCTCGCCCGTCGCGCGCTATCTCGTTTACTCGCCGCGCGCTACCTCGCTCGCACGTTACCTCTTTGTTACGCGCTACCGCCCCTTTTCTATTGTGCGCGTGTTTACGTTTCGCGAGTTCGGGCTCGCGTAGCCGTTGAGACTTGTAGATAGTCCATTCTTTCTCGCCCGGTTCCTCTCCCGACGATCGGTATCATCTTACGTTAGCGCGTTTTGTGAATATTCGGGAACACTTCGAATTTGGCATTTGTAAATTTGTACGATCGGACGGACCGATTACCTGTGTCACGTATAATGCACACCGACCTCACTACCGATTGGTGACCGGACTTAAGACATTACGTTACCTATCCGAATGCTTACCTGCGTTGCCTTGATTGCACGTCTACCTCGCATTCGCCTACCTTGACGAGACCTTACGTTATCTATCCGAATGCTAACCTGCGTTGCTCTGATTGCGCACCTACCTTGCATGCGCCTACCTTGACGAAACCTTACGTTGCCTATCCGAATGCTTACCTGCGTTGCCCGATTGCACGCCTACCTCGCATTCACCGACCCCGACGGGACTTTACGTCAACGACATGACGGGCGACCGGCGTGGTTCTATCCGCACGCCTATCTTTGTATCCGTCGATCGTCCGGGTAAAGTACCCCGCGCCGACTTAGTGAATCGACGACGGCGCTCGCGCTTCGACCTAACCCACGCGTTCTCGCACGGGCGTGAGAGCATGTAATTTCGGCCGCCGAACAAACGACATTAATTACTGGAGAATTAATGTGTGACGAATTTATTCATTTGATGCTCCCTTGACCGCGACCCACACTCCTGCCGCTTGATCATGCATATCGTACTCGACCCGACCTTTCTACCATTTTTCTCTGGCGGCCAGAGCTAGTCGGACCACCTCGGCCGCTGGCGCGTCCGTCCTTGGGTTGAGAATTGCCGCCTACGGATCGCGCCCGGCAGACCAAATAAAGACGCCGACCGTTGGTCGGTGGAACTTCGGTATCTGGCGCCCAGGTTCGCCCGCCGGGTCTCTTCTCCCGTGGGTTGGGCCGCGCTACGGGCGCGAAGGGGCGAGGACAAGAAAATCCCGTAACAATATATATTTGTGTAATAACATTATTCCCACGCTAGAGTATATTTGTATAATATTATTCGTACAGCATGGCGCACAAACCCGCGCAGTGCTGTCCACACGGCTTCGAGTGCGGTTTTACCGACGAACCACTCAAGCGCATAGCAAAAGCATGTTATGCGATTATTACTAGTAGGATACTTTGCCTGTAGATGCAAGAACTCGTGCGGTGGGCTGATGGTCCAGTGCGCCGATGCGTTTTCTTGGATACTTACAACAGCTACCTTTTTCGGTTGGAAGCACCCGTTTTTATCGTAGAGGGCCTGAATGTCGATGACGAAGTCCATGGCGCCAAAGATGCGAGACTGATGGAATCAATCACATGTGCACGACGTTTTTTATATCGAGCAGGGCCATGCCTTCTGCTTTATTTCGAAGCCATACCCGTTTTTCATTGGTTAACCATATGTGGATTTCTTCCCCATATATGGCTTCACGCGCTAAAGTCTGATATAACTTGTCGCGATGAATCTATCTCGATTATATTGTCATATTCGGCGTGCACAATACAGTTTATGGTAAAGAGGAGAGGTTCATCGAAACGCACTTCCACGCGTACATTCCCGTGACGTACAAGATTTGAGACGAAACTCACGATGATCCGCTTCGGTAATAGACCAATTATGATGTTATCCAGTGTGTTCCCGTGTATACCACTATGCATGGTAAAAGATTTTACTTCGACGCGCGTTATGGGGTATGCCGCGGTTGTTTTAGCGAGCGTCTTCGCATGCGCTAGAAGTACACCAGGTGAAATTTTAACTCATCGTAGAAGCAGCGATGCTTCGCTGATGTGTGCTCGAAATGTAACGAGTGGAAGCAAGATCGGTGGCATGATGCAGAAAGCATCTTTTCATCAGACGAGTCGGATACGCATCTCGACCCCGTTTGGTAAGAACTTATCCTAGTTGACGACATCGCAATGAATATGACCCACAGATCCACTTCCTTTCCATCGAGCGTCAATTTTCGATGCACAACCATGCCGAAATTTTCTGTTTGGGTTTTAACACCGGGGACCTCATCCAAGGCACCCGGCGTGTCGGTGTACCACAAATTCGACGTGAGGTGCGAGTCCTTCGCCGCACGACCATAATTTAGCAGAGTTTCTATATAAGCTCTGTAAGGATACGCGTTATTCGCACGTGCAACGAGTTTTTGGTTGAAGTATACGTCCACTTGATTTAACATAGAGTGGAGGAAATTATTCACGGGCGCGGCGCGTCCTCCCGTCCCGCGGTCGGACACCGTTATTTTAACGTTGAACGCGAGCATCGTATGCGCGAGATCGAGATATTCTTCACCCTGGCCTGGTACAACAAACTCAAGCGGTCCATCGTCAGATAGCGATGACACGAGTTTTTAATGTACCCATTGCGATGGTTCTATACATGTCTGCGTTGGTGGTACACTGAAGGGATTGAGTTCACTCGTGAGAATGCAGGAGTGCATGAAGAATATAGGAGTGTAGAAATGCAGAATATAGGAGTGTAGAAATAAAATCTTCAATCAAAAATATCCGGTATACTCGTGGGCTTTTTAGTTCTCCTCTTAGCTGTTTTTTTAGCCGTTTTCTTGCGAACCGTGCGCTTACCGGATCTCTTTCTCGTCATCTGTCTTTTCCGTGCTTTACGAGCAGGTTTCCTCTTCTTCTTCGTAACACGAGTTTTCGTAGTTCTGCTCTTTTTCACCATGATACGTTCACTTGCAGGGCCCATTAGCGAGTGTATACTCCTTTTTAGACGCACGGTTTTATACTTCGGACCCTGCATGAGCAGATCAATCTTCTCACCAGCTTTGCGTTTCAGATTCTCGCCCGACTCAGCGGCACGTTTGCGTAAAAATTCTCTGAACGGTCTTTTGTATCTGCTTTCATCTTCAATAATGTTTACCCCGGCGCGCAGCGCTTCTTTACCGATGGCTCGTGCCCCCATTTTTAAAAGAGGAAGAGCTCTCCGGAAGAGTCCACCCAGAAAACTTCCGAATCCGTGTCCGCGTTGATACGGTGATCCCACATACACAACACCGCAGGTTGCGCCTCCACCCGCCTGGCATCCGTAGTACGCGTCATACTGACTCATTGCGCTGTAAAAACGAACCAACCCGCTTAAAATGCAGCGTGATGGTCAAAGTCCCGTTCTCGAATGCCATTGGTTTCCCGAAATGATCTCTTATATCGATGGAGACTACGCGAAAATGGTTATTCATGACCGGTATGTAATTCGCGAGTGAAAAGTATCTCACGCAAGTCCCACTGTATGTATGCCGGGTGGAATCAAGGTTAACAATTTGCAATGAAGATGCTTGCACATCACCCACGGTGTACGGTACGCAGATATCCGTATATACAAAAACTTGATCCGTTAGAGTCCTAGTCAGGCAGGCCAGTCGCGAGCCTGTGGATACTTTATCACCCTGTCGAGAATGTCACCTGGGGCCTGCAGTAATTCCATTAGCCTCGTTTACCAGTTCGAAACCTAATACGCGTGCAAGCTTATCCGTTAAAATAACAGATTCGCTTCGCTCTTTTCTCCTACACTCCTCTCGCAAAGACAAATCGGCGGAAACGTAGCCAATCGCCGTGCGCGATTCAATAAAACTCACCGCTTGTTTCTTGAATTGTGGTATTCTATTTAATTCCCACATAATTTGGCCAGTGCTCTGGTATACACCGGGTGGTATTTTAACGATTGTTTCTCGTGCCTTCACGTCTTCGACATTATCGCTTCACGGTTTCCAAAGTATATCACAATCCCCCCGTTGCTACTGACATATGGTGTTGGGGACGTGAATTTCCGTGAGCGTTACACTCCATGTTCCGTATAAAGAAATCTCTCGCGGTAGCTGTGTTGTAAAGCTCATTGTTGTGTTATCGAGGAAATATTTCATGCTACTGTTACTCGGAAGCACAATAAAAAAGTTGTCACTCTCCATCGCACTATTGCAGGATTAACTGTGAGTCGTATGAAGCGATGTTTCGCACACTGGATGCTAGTATTCAAGAGTTAAATTTCGCTGGGTACCCCAACCAGCTAACGTAGAGTTTTTTTCGCGCACCGCGGCCTCTGGTTTTTAACACACGGTCGCTTTTGAACTTTTCGTTCTCCGCGAGGCGTTTAGCGCCGACCACGGTGAATTTTTGCAGATAAAAGAACCCGTCTATCACTTCTCCGTGAAGATCGTGCAATTCGTAGATCGAAATACCCTGCCGTTTGAGAACTCTCGATACTTGAAATATTTCGGTACTTCAATTTTTCTCGTACCCCTTCTCAAATGTACCTTTTGTCCTACTGACGCATACATGATCTCCACACTATATTTATTGGCTCCACGATGCTTCTTGCTATTGCGGATGAGATTGTTTTGCACAGTATTTTCGTCGGCCATCTGTGCATTGTACAGTGTTACAGCAGCCGGTTCCATTTTTATTGTCAAGTGTCTTGCATGGTTGTACGCGGAAACAAAATGCTGGGGCACGTCGATGTAACGGTGGGTGTTCCGATGAGTAAAGAAACGCCACATTCGCTCTTTCAAGCTGCGGTTAAAGCGTTCAACTATCGATGCGTTGATGTCCAGATTTCTCGCGACCCTAAAGCGGATGTCTTTTTCCTGGAGAAAATTCTGGAAAACATTCCCGAGGAATTCTTTCCCTCGGTCCGTTTGTAGCCATACAGGGGAACGAGGCGCGATCATGTTAAGGACGGGTTTGAACCCATATGCGAATTTGACGCGCAGTTTTATCACTGAGTGTATCAACCCATGCGTATCTGCTCAATATATCTATAACAAAGAGCAAATAGGCAACGCCGTCGTTCGATGTCTGTATCGAACGTAAATCGAGAAGGTCCACTTCTGAAACGTCGTCTATATTATCGACGTTTTAATGAAGTCTACGAAAGCGCCGTTGAACTGGTCTATGAATGGTGTACGCGTCTTGTTGTGTCAACCACTAACGCAGATGGCTCTTTTTACCATTGATCTGACGATATGCACCTGAATAATCCGGGTTACACGGGTCGTAGTAAATATCTTCGAGCGCTGGCTTTCGAGACATTGTTCTCTCTCTCTCTCTCTCTCTCTCTCTCTCTTTCGTCAAAACAGGACGATTTAGCTCTTCCAGATATTTATTAAATTCGAGCCGAGTTTGAGCCGTTGTGTATGCAGCTATTACGACGTTCGATTGTACTGTCGGCGAAACAGCGTCATCGACGTATGACCATGAGGCATTCAGCGTACTATCATCCACTGGTAATAGACTAGTGACTTGTTTTTCATTGTCTGTCTTAAGTTTAAGCAACTCGCCCCGTGAAGTGATAATATCGGTCTGCGGAAGATTATCGCGTTGTCGCATTTTTCCCCAGAGAGTGTTTAGAGCGAGTTGTGCTGTACCGCGAAGACCAGGGTTCTTTGCTATTTTCGAGGGATCCAGTTTAATACCCTCGACTCTCTCGTATTTAGCTACATATTTCCGACGCGCGACTTTGTCAGAACAATACGCAGGCGAGCCGCTTCCTGTTTGATCATCAACAATTTGTTTACGTACCCTGCAAAAATTGTTTACGTACCCTTGCTCATATTTCGTTACTTTTTACGACCAGATGACGTCGGTTTTCGCCATAACGTATCCCATTTCCAGGGCCTTTTTAACCTCTTCGACCACCCAAGAACCTGTGAATGCGCGGTCCTCGGGAAATGAGTGCTCCCATCGGTGCTGCGTCATCTCCTCAGCACATGTACGACAGAGCGCGAAAAGAAGTTTGCCAGAGCGCAAACGCACTGGCAAATTGGGATGGAAAAGATTTTGAGGTGGCAGTATGGTACATTTTATCATACCATGGACGCGGGCTCCGTTCCTCGTAAATCGTTACTCGTTGCGTTTTCGAATAACTTATCGCACTTGCTACCTATATATATCACAGGGTGTCTGATAGGAAAACATTCGTTTTACATACATATGGGTGCAAGGAACAGATATCGATGTAGGAGAACTTTCGTCAGGGCCAGCGTCATTGGCCGTGACGGTGTTACCTGTAAGGCCACCGTAAAATCCATCGCGAGGGTATAGAACATCTAGAGAGAGCCGAGGGTGCTTTTTTAAAAACTTGCGCAATGCCTGAATATGTTTTTTCAACGCCGTGAAATCGCATTCCCAAATTTCACGACGGGTATACCACCATATGAGGATATTTTCTCGGCCGTCCACCTCGTTCTCTCGTATCGAGCTTCCATACTATCCCCACCGTGATTAGCCTCTTTTGTGCCATTTGATTTGAAGCATTTAGGGCACCCGTGCCAGTAACAACCATGAAATTGAAACACGTATTTCGTGCCCTCGTGCTCTACATAATCATCGACGGTGTGCCTCTCAGGTAGACGATACTTGTGTCCATTCCCCGCGTGGCTTATTGGCTTGTAGAACTCGTGGTGCTCGAGCCAGACAAGCCACTCGAGAGCAACCCGTAAATATTGACCTGCAAATATGTACCCCTGGGCAGGTATAAGACCCACCAGATTGGATTTCAAAAAATTGCGACGGAAAACTTTGGAACATGCGGAGGCTATCGTTATTGCCTCGCTGAAGGGGCATACACCGACGGATTTCTGAATCCGTCCCGTCCCGTTAACGACCCCGAAACCGTCGACATGCACGCCTAAGAATATCCACGTCTTTAAGGCAATACGAAATGATTTCTTTTTTAAAATCGAACTCTTTCCCACTCTTGATTTCCTCGACGTACCATGCGAGGAATGTTTTCCGCTCTTTGGTTGATATCGAATCTGGCATATAATCGGCAACTGGTGATAGAGGGCCTACGTATTCCTCCGTATCTGCCCGCTTGAACATATGGGGAAAATACTCTTTGGTTATCTGGTCCTCGAACCCGAATGTTTTTGGTAACGCGCTTAGCGGCATATGGAAGTAATTCAAACTGTCGATAAAGACCGTTCTCTCTACGCACATACACATAATCGACGTATCCGTGAGCAAAACCCTCGGTTTCTTTACACCGTCGACACGGCGTTCTATTACTCTACGTAAAACGAATTGTGTATCAAAACCTTTCGCGTTGTGGGCTACACAGATCATCTGATTGAATTTTGTTTTCGCGCGGATTGCCAAATCGATAAGGGCATTCACACGGTCTTTACGAAAAATATATGTGTGTACACCGTACCTTAGGCAATACGGCATATCCTTGTCAAGATGCCGCGGTCCTGTAAGCAGAATTCGCATATCTGTTGTGCTACTCATAGACTAACGATATGGTCTTGTGCTTCAAGAACCCTGTTTTCAAAGGTATCATCCTGGCGGGTTTCAAAATCGTAAAATATGAAAAGTGTTGGGGGTGGTTGTCTGGTGCACTGGGCCGACGAGGTGGTTACGGTTGCATAAAACACTGGTCGTTGAACCCGTGCAATGCTTTACACACGCGACAATAACTTTTTCGCATGTATGCACACTGCGATTGAGAATAACGACCCGCGAGCAGACTTTACAGACACGCATCCGTTCACATACCGTCTTTTGAACTGTTTCAGGCCCTTTAAGATTTTAAACCTCCAGATGATTTTGGAAACACCTCTGACTTCGGAATTCTCTCCGGCAGGCGTCGCAATTAGTACTCGACTCAACTGCTATACCCGTTTCATCGTAATTCGTAGGACACGGGAGCGAGGCAAAACACTGCGGACACTTGCTTTTAGAGCTATGCTCTATCCTAACACGGTACCCCTTGTTACAGCTTGCACTATAAAAACGGGAATTCGAGGCCCCTAAGAGGTTGGTTATTACAGGATAATGGTTGATGCTCTCGAAATACGCTATATAAAGAACGGTAAACGGATCCTTCTCGAACCAGGTGCGTCCGTCGAAAATAGGTCGCTCTCCCCTACCGTATGCGTCATAATCGAAAACAAGAATTGCTGTATCGCGCGATTTGTGGTACTCCTGGAACGCTTGACGTTCAGATTCACCGCAACCAACGTCGGATACAGTAACCCCTGCAGCCGTAGCTAACTCGAAAGCTGTCGCGCGTTGAAGTCTAGAATTTTTATTCCGTATCGCGTTCCCTAGCTTTAAAGACGCAGCGTTTTTATCCCGGTTGTAAGCGCAATGGGTTCCCGCGACAATTAAGATTTTAGGAAGACAAAGAGACTCGTCGTTCGAGATTTCGATTATCGACCTTTTTCGTGATAGCACGGCGTCTAACCCTCGCTCATTACCCCGACCCTGAGGGACTTTTATATACACGATGCTAAAGTGTAGAGGGTCATCGGCTGATAATACACGCGAGCTTTGATTTATGTTCTCTATTTAGGCCCAGAGATCATCGAAATTGAACCACGACACAGGTCGTACGAATTGTCCAGCGAAACCGCGCTCCATGGCCTGACATGAAAGGAAAACCCCGATCAGATCTGTAGGATCGCGCGCTGCAACGAAGTGGGCATGCATAGAGAAGAGAGACATATTTCCATGCATTTTAAGTACGTAATATGCGTCTACCACGCTGGTTTTCCAAGCATCGGAAAATAAAACAGAATTACATATTGGCGATCGTCAATAGTTTCTTCAGGCCCCCCCCTCATTATTCCTTAAAAATGCGACGGTGAAAATCCATGGATTATGCCGTAAACGCAGTCTGCGCTTGTTGCAGACCATGAGCAGAATTTTCACCCGAGACGGTGGTTTTATTTTACATACCGTTTCCTGAAAATGTCTGTAGTACGTAGCTCTGCGGTATGCCAGAGTAGTCGCATATTTTTAAGAGATTGCCACGTAGGCTTGTCACGTCCTGAGGGGACATGGTCATATACAGCGTGTTTCAGAATTACTGGTCCATCCGGGACTGGCGGCTCCGGGGAGGTGCCCAAAACAATCGTGCCAAGGCGTTTTACGATCGGTCCATTAGTTTTCAAATGGGAGCGATTCGAATTTCATATTGTTGTAGGGCCGACGCCTGCC
>JAPYZJ010004308.1:0-13968 GCA_030522765.1 Ophioninae sp. B BG-2022a | reverse complement strand
ACACGAAGCCCGTCGAGGCTTCCCGGACGCTAGCGACAATGATGCCTCGCGGTAGGTAGCAGTAGCTCGCGCTAATTTTGTTTTACCGACGCGAACCGAAGCTGCGTAGAAGTTTTTTCGCGGGTGCGGCTCCCTCTTAAATGTCGGTCTAACTTAACTATATCCTAAATATATTTCGTTCCCCTCTCTAACAGGGGACTAGTATCATGGAATTTCACCTACGAAAAAAGACCGTCTTTTTATTGTTTTACTCTGCCACCCGTGGCGCAGATTCTCTTACAATCCCGATGCGCGCGCAGGGGCTACACCGAACGTGTATGGTCGGGAATTATCCATTTTATCAACACACATTGATGGTGTTATATTCTATATTATTTTAGAAACATAATTTGTATGCACGAACATTTCAAGTTTCCGGAATTACATGGCTAGCTTGAGGTACAACTGAGGCACAATATTTACTCTTTATTAGGCATAACTGATTTTGGGAATTCGGTAATTTCATAAATACCGCACTGTGGCTTCAAAACCGTGCAAAACCGTGCCTGCGTAATAAGAATGTTGTACGATAGCTACTAGCGCCACGGGGAGAGGCGGAACTAAACGAAGTGTTCCAAAAACGTAACGTTTTTGTACACGACGCCAGCGCCCGGCTGCCGGGAAGGTCGCTCTCTAGTACCACGAAAATTCAGTCCTGTGAACGTTGAGTCACGGACTTCTCTTCGTGCATTTAAAAATTATTATTATTATTCTCGTACAAGCGAATTGCTAAAGTTTTTGTAACGTCGCATCAATGTGTATTCCGTTATTTGTTTTATCATTGTTTTATATTAAAACAAACGTGATACATTAGCGACCGCGCATTGTATTGTGAATCCGTTTTTTTCGTGGTTATGAACACTTATTCCGCTACCACCGGCGTTAGTGCCCGTAACTCGCGCGGCCCACGCCAAACATTTATACGTCGTTATCAATCGAAATGAAATTTGAACGGGAAGTGCCGAAAAGTGAGCGCAAAACGTGGACAGAATAATATATAACTGGAGAAATCTACGAGGAACAGTTGAAACGAGATGGAGACCGAATCGCTGCGAAAAAGGTTATGCATGACAGATTCAATGTTATTCCCACAGGTGGTGCTAAAGTCGCAAATATCAATGTTCTCTTATAGTTGAATGCGAAAAAAACTGATCGTTTTCATGTTTTAAATATGTAAATATTTGAATAAACGGTGTAAACGAATTATTCATATTTTTGGTCCACGTAATTCTGATAATGCACCATAAGGTCGTTTCCCATAACATTTTAAACGTTACTTCACAATATCTCGTGCGTAAAACTATCGTTTCATAATAATTTCGTCATAGACGTTTGCTTGTGACGAAAACTTCTTTTTCACTTGAAAATCAAACGTTACGTTCTCTCAATTCTTCCGAAACGCCTTGGAAGGAAGAAGGAAGAATCTTTCAACGCCGATTAACGTGAACAAAATTCCACGAGAAACTCAAAAGCTAATTATCGATGTTAATGAAAACGTAAAATATTGAAAAATGGAAAAAAAATGAAAAAGAAGATTCACAAGGGGAAAGAAGAGAATCAATCAGTTAAGATCAATTGTCAACGCAACGATTAATTGTTGTTGACACTGAAACTCTGCAATTAATATAAATAGGGGGAAACTCCGAAAACTTTTGTATAGCCCACAAATGACTTTTCTTCATGCAGACGTTTCATCCAAAATGGCTGCTGAAAATGAAGACAAGATTTGTGAGCGAAAAATCATTACGATATGACCTGCAGTATCTTTTTATTACGTCGTTATAATGCAGATATTTTTTTTCACAAAAATAATCTTTTTTCGCTTCTCGTTATTGTTCAATAAAGATGTACACAGAATGGTGGTTATTTTTCGTTAGCTCACAGGCAGCGACGATTTCGCTTGTGCCGAGTGTTAATTGAATTAGAATGGCAATTACATTAGAATATCAATTACATCATCGTAACGGAGATCTTTAATACAAAAAAAAATATAAAATAAAAAATATAATTAAAAAAAATAAAAATAAGAATGAAGTAATACGGTCTCGTATTTTTCGTTTGAATTCGCGAAATAGCTCGACGATACGACTGACGAATTCTCGACGCGTAAACGTGAGTGTACACGCTAGAATAAATTAATCGTTTCTCGACTAAAAGAGTCGCCAGCTAATGTAATGAAAAGAAAAAAAAAAGGGTGACCTTTCGGATACGTCGAGGCGTGCCCTTAATAAACAAGTACAAGGACACTCGCCTAAACTCAAATACGACGAACGAACACGCGGCAAATATTTCTAAATATACGTATGTATTTGAATATGTACACATGTACGTATTTGAATACGAACCAGTGTCCAGGCAGATGCCCATAGTAAGTTGCTCGGATGGTGGCCCGTAATTATAACGGCCATTTACCTCACATCCTTCAAAAATAATACGGCCCTTCGGCCCTCCTTCACCCTTCTCCTTCGTCGTTTCCTCGTCCTTTCGGGCCTTCGTTTTCGCTTCCCTTCACTTCTAGTTCACCCTTTCGATCTCACTTCCGCGAATTGAGAGCGAAGCGAACGAACAAAAAAAGTAAACAAAGCACCGAGATTGAAGCGAAGATGGTTGAGTTCGTTATTTTTTTTTCGCCACACGAACTCAGCACGAAATATCTCACTGCGAGAATCGAACCGGTCTTGGTTTGGGTTCGGACTAAATTAGACTCGTTCGGACTTGAAACTTTGGTTTTAAGCGCGTTTGGGTTTAAAAATTGAGTTTTAACCTCGATCTAGTTCGCACTTGAATGTTTTCATCGAAGTTCACGTTCGCAAAGCATATATTTTATTAATTGTGTGTTCACTGAGGTCCGTTTGGGTTTGTTCTTCCTTTCAAGTTTCTTTTGTTCTGTTTCGAGTTTCTTTGGGTTTGCATCGAGCTTGATCAGTTTTTTTCGTTCGTTTTTGTGATACCAATCGATTTATCACTCAGCGTTTCGGTGTTTTTCGTTATTTTCAGCTTTTCACTAGTTTCGGCGTAACGGGCGAAAAAAGGAATTGTCTTGCGTTTATCTTTTTTTTTTTTCTTTTTCGTTAACCGTGAAACGTCGATCTATGGTTGACGAGTCGTTGTCGATTTAATCCGAGCGAAATCTCACGAGTCAGCTTCGTGTCGAGTCTTCGGAATTTTTGCAGCAAGCTCTTGAGCAATAGTCCGAGCAAGAGAACCATCCACATGTGGCGAACTTGAACTTGACCGCGCTCGGATAATCGTCGCACGGTGTCACGCGGCGTCGTTTGTTCCCTTTATGCGGGTGCATACCTCGCTATATATCTACGTTTAACAGTGGACGAGCGTGCAAACATTTTTCTACTTGCTCCCCTCGTTTCTCACCGGCGACAAGCGCTAACCCAAACAAACGAGCGTGTAGACACCGACGCGCGCGCACACAGTCGCAGCAAACTTCGCGGTGATAAGAAATAAAAAAAAAAAAAACCTCGTTGCACAGTGACACACTCGCGGCAAAGTTCGTCCCGATTTTTCATACAACGGTATAACCGCGTTCCGTTTTGTTACGTTGAGGTTTTCCTGCGTTCGTTTTCTTTTAGATTCGTTTGGTTTTCTTTGAGGTTGGATTGGAGTTGGTTGCGTTTGGGTTCGGACTGGGTTTGTTTGGGTTCGGACTGGGTTTGTTTGGGTTCGGACTTGTTCGGACTTGTTTGGATTCGGACTTGTTTGGGTTTGTTTGGGTTCGGACTTGTTTGGGTTTGTTTGGGTTCGGACTTGTTTGGGTTCGTTTGGATTCGGACTTGTTCGGGTTTGTTTGGGTTCGGACTTGTTTGGGTTTGTTTGGATTCGGACTTGTTCGGGTTTGTTTGGGCTCGGACTTGTTTGGGTTTGTTTGGGCTCGGACTTGTTCGGGTTTGCTTGGGTTCGGACTTGCTTGGGTTTGCCTGGGTTTGTTTGGGTTCGGACTTGTTTGGGTTTGTTTGGGTCTGGACTTGTTTGGGTTTGCTTGGGCTCGGACTTGTTCGGGTTTGCTTGGGTTCGGACTTGTTTGGGTTTGTTTGGGTTAGAACTTGTTTGGGTTCGTTTGGATTTGGACTTGTTTGGGTTTGTTTGGGCTCGGACTTGTTTAGGATCGGACTTGTTTGGGTTCGTTTGGGTTCGGACGTGTTTGGGTTTGTTTGGGTTCGGACGTGTTTGGGTTGGTTCGGGTTCGGACTTGTTTGGGCTTGTTCGGGCCCGGGCCTGTTTGGGTTTGTTTGGGTTCGGACGTGTTTGGGTTTGTTTGGGTTTGGTCTTGTTTGGGTTTGCTTGGGTTTGCCTGGGTTTGGTCGTGTTTAGGTTTGTTTGGGTTCGGATTTGTTTGGGTTTGTTTGGGTTCGATGAGCTCGTTCACGCTGACGTGTTCGGGCTCGTTCGTTTAGGTTGGAGCGTTGAGGTTCGTTTGGTCAGTTTCGTCTGCGATTGCTCGTGCACTTTCGTTACGGTTTATTCGGCGGTTGTTCGTTTGGGTTTGTCGAGCGCAGATGTGAGCAAAGCGAAAACGCGGTTTCTTTTTTATCCTCGAATCAATGTGATCGATAAGTCCGAGTTTTCCACCGAGCACACGTTTCTTATTCCTTTTGAAGCTCGTCCACATCACCCAGGAGCCGTACACGAGTCGCCGTCATCGATGTCGCAAAACCGTACTTAATTTTATCACCGCACGCGTTATAATCGAATTTATCGTTTTCCTTGACTTTTAGAATGGACAATTGAAAGTCGAGAGATAGATCCAAGGAGAAAAAGCTCGCGGTAAATTTTTGTCGCGGAGAGGCGCGCGTGTGACTCGCGTGTGCTGTCCTCGAGCCAGCCCGAGAGCAACGAGACGTATAGTCCTCCTTACACGACGTGAGCTTTCGAGACAGGCGCAGAACTTCGACCGAAATGACCACTTTGTTCGCCAGTTAAGCCCGCGAATGTTCCCATAGTTACGGGACTTGCGCACACCATTTTTACCCCTCTCAGGATTATACGTACGCGTCCGCGCACCCACAACTCCAATCCGTACGAAGCTCCTGCAAAACATGTTTTTCTCGGCGTGTTTTTCTTTTTTTTTTTTTTATTTCGAGCTTCTTTGGGTTTGTTTGGGTTGAAGCTACAATCAAGAGCAGAACTCCAGTTCGTACGAAGCTCTTGCAAAACATGTTTTTCTCGGCGTGTTTTTTTTTTTATTTCGAGCTTTTTTGGGTTTGTTTGGGTTGAAGCTACAATCAAGAGCAGAAATCCAATTCGTACGAAGTTTTTTTTAATTTCGAGCTTCTTTGGGTTTGTTTGGGTTGAAGTTACAATCAAGAGCAGAACTCCAATTAGTACGACGTTTTTTTTTATTTCGAGCTTCTTTGGGTTTGTTTGGGTTGAAGTTACAATCAAGAGCAGAAATCCAATTCGTACGAAGTTTTTATTTATTTCGAGCTTCTTTGGGTTTTTTTTGGGTTGAAGTTACAATCAAGAGCAGAACTCCAATTCGTACGAAGCTTTTTTTTATTTCGAGCTTCTTTGGGTTTGTTTGGGTTGAAGCTACAATCAAGCGCACAACTCTAATTCGTACGAAGTTTTTTTAAATTTCGAGCTTCTTTGGGTTTTTTTGGGTTGAAGCTACAATCAAGTGCACAACTCCAATTCGTACGATGTTTTTTTTTATTTCGAGCTTCTTTGGGTTTGTTTGGGTTGAAGCTACAATCAAGAGCAGAACTCCAACTCGTACGAAGTTTTTATTTATTTCGAGCTTCTTTGGGTTTGTTTGGGTTGAAGCTACAATCAAACGCACTACTCCAATTCGTACGAAGTTTTTTTTAATTTCGAGCTTCTTTGGGTTTTTTTGGGTTGAAGTTGCAATCAAGCGCACAACTCCAATTCGTACGAAGTTTTTTTTTATTTCGAGCTTCTTTGGGTTTTTTTGGGTTGAAGCTACAATCAAACGCACAACCCCGAATTGTACGAAGCTCCCGCAAAACATGTTTTTCTCCTCGGCTCTTTTTTTCTTTTTCAAGCTTGTTTTTCAAAGTAACCTCAATGTATCGAGGTATTTCTCGTTTTCTTCAAAACTGCACTACTTCGAAGGGAAGCTGAGAGCGTCGACGAAAAAGTCGAAAATTCAGAAGGTAAATGTGAATACTTTTTCCAAAATGGAAGTTTCGAGATAAGAGGTTATTTTTTTACCCCGAGCTTTCGAGGATGGAACGATCCATACCGAGCTTCCAAAAACGACGAGATTTTTCTCTCCCAGCTTTAAAGAACGAAACTCTTTTCGTTTTGAGCTTTCGAGGCGAAGAGCTTTTTTCGTCTAGTTTTCAAGGTCAAAACATTTTTTTGTTTAGAGGTTTTAGAGATTGGATCAGGGAATCTTTTTGGACCCGAGCTTTTGAGGACACAACTTTTTTCTCTCAAGCTTTCCATAAAAACCCTTTTGCTCAGAGTTTTCATAGCCAACAAGTTTTCGGTCTCGAAAGCTCTGAACAAAAAAAT
This sequence comes from Ophioninae sp. B BG-2022a, assembly GCA_030522765.1. Classification (NCBI taxonomy): domain Eukaryota; kingdom Metazoa; phylum Arthropoda; class Insecta; order Hymenoptera; family Ichneumonidae; species Ophioninae sp. B BG-2022a. The sequence goes on along the minus strand of JAPYZJ010004308.1, from coordinate 7,437 downwards.
TTTCCATCAGGAAAAAACTATCTATTCTATCGTTTCCATACTTTGCAGGATTAAAATCTTTGTTTCCTCGAGATTCCGAGAATTAACTCTTGGAGCTTTTGGGGACGAAACCGATTACCTTTCGAGTTTTTTTTAGGTCTAAACCTATTTCTTACGAGCTTTCGACTTTTCACTGATCAAAAGCAGTAAGCAGTCGTTTCAAATATACCTCGTCATTTCTTGCAGCAAATATACATATACAGCAAAAAAAAAATCGCTTTCGTTACGATCGAAATCGTTAGTTCCAACCTGCCCAAGGCCATTTGGGATTTATTCAACAAATTTGGCTAACAAAATTTTCTTCGTCCTCGCGTTTCATCGTATCGTCACAGAGATACAATTCTCCCAATGAGCTATTCATCCTTTATGAGGTTAAAGTTCGCAACATTAAGACGCTACGAAAATCATTAAAAAAAAATTCTTTATTTCTTTTTCACTGTAATCGTAATTAAAATACCTCAATAATTATACAAATCTTTATTGTGATAAAATAGAATTCAAATATGAAAAAAAAAAGATTTTGCCAAAGAATGGATTTAAGGAAATGAAAAAATTAAGAAAAGAAATTTCGTTGCTGCGATGCGAACTTCAAGTACATCATCCTTTTCCTCTTAATGAATAATTCCCCGGCAATCATCAATGGTGGATTTATCCAGACCGTTTTTTTTTCTTCTTTTTTTTCGATCTATATCGTATCGTAAGTTCGCTACAGTGACCCAATGTACTTGCGCAAGCTCTTCGATGTTGATTGGGGAAGGGGGTAGTTTTTCTTTTTTACTCCCCACCTGTCGACTCCCCATCAGCCATTGAGGGCTGATCACTCGCCATTATGCACAATGGAACGTGACTCGGCTCGCGATGCATCTGTATTGGTGAACATTGACTGCGAGTTGACGAGTAGGGTAAGAATGGCTGCAGGGGTTGGGGGGGTTGAGGAGGAGGTGGGGTTGGTCCGACAACGCATGTATACGCAGCAAGTGCGCGTATCATCATCAATGTCAAGTTCCTGAAAAGTTCCAAGGTCACCTGTGTGTGCTTTCGTTGAGTAGCCAATCGCAATAAAAAAAATTTTTTTTTAACCGATTACGGATCGTAACTTTGCAATTATGAATAAATTGGGTTTTCGTTGTTTTTTTTTTTTCGTTTTTTTTTTTCATTTTTTTGTTTCGTTTCGGTGAACAATCGCTGAAAAAAATTTGGCTGATCCAGTTGGGTGATTGGTTGGATCAGACTTCTTGGCATTTTTGGTTTGCTCGACTTTTGGAACTGGAAAACGACCACCGGAAGATTGGGGTGGTGATCGAATGTTTTTGGATGATGATGATACTGGTAGGTTTTTTATATGCCCGGGTGGTACTTTCGGCCTAATAAGGAATACAATACATGAAATATAATAACGAAATAATAATAACAAAAATAATAGTGATTATAATTGATAGAAATAATACGAAATAAGAAATTTTAAAAAAATAATAAAAGGAACAAAGTAAGATTAAGTATAATAAAAATGATAATAAAATAAAAGTAAGTGATAAAAATGAATTAATGAATATCTGCACTCTGGTGGTACGAATTTTGACGGCGATCGAATTGAAGATTAATTTAAAGGACTGGAGAAGGATTTTAGAGCGACGTTTTTCGAAGTATATAGTTTTGATTTGTTTGTTTTTTTTTTTATATACAAAATTTGATAACTAGACCAATTTGATTTTTTTATTTGTTCCAATGACTCGAGTTTAAAATGTAAATGACTGTCATTATTATTATTATTTATTTATTTTAATTTAAAATGTAAATGACTGTCATTTTGATTATTATTTATTTATTTTAATTAAAAATGTAAATTACTGTCATTTTTATTATTATTTTTGTTGTTGTTTTCGTCGTATTGGAAAGCATCATTGGATTTCCTTAAAATTTGAAGAAAGTATCGTCCAACTCACTTTTTATCGTATGAACCGATAATCCTTTCGTACGTTCATCGTATTGTTTATTGAATTGTTCATAACGAACGACGAATGTCATTTTTCGATTAAACGTCGAAAGTTTTTCGTCCCATTTTGACATTTTCGTACTTTTCGATTTTTAAGCGATTCGTTCGATCGTACAAGATCGTTGATCGTTTTTCGAAAACTTTTTATTCAATTTTTGTTTTTTTTTTTATTTTTCGTTCGATCTGGTGAGCCGCAACGACGAAACGTTCGTAAACGTTCCACCCGTAGTTTTTCTCGTCAGATCGTCGACGAAAGGCTGACTGAGATTCACGGGTGTACGCAAACGAAAAATAATATGAAATAAACGTTCCTCCGGCGATTCACGGCCTACGTGAATATTTAATTTTCTGACGAAGCAGAATAAAAAAAGCAGAAAAAAAAAGAAAGAAGAAACTGCGAGTGGAAACGTCCGAAAGTTGGCGCGTCCACGCCCTCCGCGGTATTTCGTTGGACTATATATTTCACAAGAACGCGCGATATAAGGTCGCGAGCGCGCCCCAGCGAGCTTTTCTTTTCACTGGAATCGATGGTAAATTAATGGTAACATCGCGGCAATTTAACGATTCTCGTGCGGAGTTTGTTTGATGACATGTGCAATTACGTATTATACATCGATACATAGGTATATACAGGGTGTCCGAGTCCGCTGGGCTCATCGATATATCGCGATTGGGATAGATTTTAATAACAATATTCCAAAAAGAAAAACCTTTTGGGCAAAAATTAACAAAAGTTCGAATTCACAAAAAAAAAATCCATGCCATTCTTTGCGTCACGTTATCTTGAAAAAGAAATCCATTTAATCTCAAAGTTTCACAGTTCCAAAAAAGAAATCCATTTATACTCAAAGTTTCACAGTTCCGAAAAAAAATCCATTAGTTTCCAAAGATCCAATATCACAGAAAAAAATCCCATCGATTTACAAATTTCCAAAGTTATTTCAAGGTCGAATTCCATTTTTTTTTTCAAACAGAAACCGATATCCTCCTTCTCTGAATTCCCTGCGCGAAAAAACGTGAAAATTTCGTTCGAAATATTTTTTCGTACGACTTGAATTTTCGAGGATTCGGAATTTTGAAAAAAAAGAGATTTGACTTTGAGATGACATTGAAAATATGGACGAACCGAAATGTCAACCATGGCCGTTGTTTTCGGTCGATGGAATTTTGAAAAATTGTTTCTGAAGCACTTTTTCAAAAAGTGCTTCCCTCTGGAGATATTAGGGTATGTCCACTCGAACGACACACCCTGTAGGCACGCGTATGTGTACGTGTGTGTGTATTATTCAACGAGAGTAATTCCCGCCTTTTTACCTTGATATCGAAGCGGGTAAAATTTATCCGTTCCGAGACAAGGGTATAAGACCAGGGTTATCATTAGCCCAGTTTATCAAGGGAGCGACCGTTAATTTTCCATGACCGAGACTCTCCGCGCAACTTCCTCAATGAAATCGCAATTCCGTTGTGTACATTGTGGCCGTCAAAGCTCGGGGACGATTCTCTTAACGAACTATTAATGACGCCCCCCCCCCCCCCCACGACTCTTTCTTTCTTTCCTTGAGAAAGTGGGTTAATCGAAATTTAGACATCGACATTTCGAAAGGTATTGAGGCGAATTATGAGAACCGCCACCGGGTTGAAACCGGAACGACGTCGAACAGCTGGCCCACGTGTACAAATCGATCGGATTAATTATAATTCAGAAATTGATAAAACAACAAAAAACCAAAAAACAAAAAACAAATAAAACAACAAAAAAAGCAAAAAACCTGCTTTGAAAGCACGGGGACGGATTCTACGGCGTTGCAAAATTGATATTGCTTTATTTTTTTAATAAAAAAAAATGATTTTTTGTTATTAAATAGTGTATTGCTTATTATCCATAAATTCGTTTTTTTTTGAAAATTTTTTACATTACTTGTTTATTTGTTGTATGTATAAATATTTTTCCCTCTTTTAATTCATTTTTCTGATTATTTCTTTTTATTTTTAAAAATTATTTGTTTGCTGTGAAATATTATAATATTTCGTGTATCCATAAATTTTTGTTTCTTTTATTAAGTTTTCATTGTTGAATTTTTTTTACGCAAAGGTTAGACTTGTTTATCGGTCGTTGGAGATATATTCATATCAAAGAATGCCGAGATGAATTTATTTAATTGCAATTATGTGACCGGATTTTTTGCATTAAATAAATTCTTTTATTAAACATTTATTATTAACAATAAATTATAATGACTTTGTTGAAACTATTTATGATCGAATAACTGAAAATAATAAAATGTATATCATTTACAATTAATTAACATAAAAGTGAACAAATAAATGCGCGATTTATGATAAATAATCAGAATCATTGAAAGTTATCATTGTACAACGTAAACACAATTCTAATTTCCTGTCAGTGTCTCGTCCCTAGAGGCGCCTTGTCCCACATTTTTATTCTTCGGGCTCGAAGAAAGGTCGTTCGCGAAAGCTTCGACGTAAAGCCCAAGTAGCTCAAGCTCCGTCCATCAACTTTTCATATTTGAAACTTGATCGTTTCGCAATTGCCAAACATCCGTCTCAGTCCGCTCGTTCGCGCAAACGGCGTAATCGTATCGCAGCGTTGTTCCATGATTTTCGAGGGCACGAAACTTTCCGTAAAATAAACCCAAACATCGTTAAATCTCGACAACGAATGTCGTAAAAAAAAAGAATAACCAGAAAGAGAATACAAAAAAAAATTGAAAAAATCCTACGAGCGAAATAAAAAAAATGAAAGAAGTATAAGTAAAAAAAAAAAACAAAATAAATAAAACTTAAAAAACTGTAAATAAAAATGGAAATGACGCTAATAAGTAAAGTCCTTAAATAAATAAATTCATAAAATTGAAAATTCATTAATTATTCAATTTATTTATTGTATTATTACTTATTTTTGTATTACTGTTTTTTAATTTATTCATTATTCTTGCACTGTTTATTTAAAATATCGTATATAATCATTATAAGCAAATAAAATAAAAGTTTATACAAAAATTCGGCCAAAAATTCAAAGCTGGCAAAAAAGTTTTCGAAATGAGCTCAAAATAATTTGAAAATAAGTTCGATTGAACGAAAAAAAAATGTTAAAACTTTTTTTCAGCTTGGGGGATTTATTTAACAATTATTTATTCGAACGGATCGAGGGAATATTTATTGTCTCATTTATTCATTAATTTGTCCGTGTGTTTGGAAGATACGTGTAAGCGTACACGTTTCCCAAAAATAATCACGTCGTCGAATCTTTTGTCGGCCGGGAATGAATATATAGAGTGAACATGTATGTTTGAGTATCGACACGAAAATGAGACCTGCTCGGTATTAAATAATCAAGAGTGGTAAGCGGCCGACAGGTGCCCGATGTCTCATGAATGTATCCCGCTTGCACCATTCTCAGGTGACGACACACAATTCACTTCATAGTTCGTAGCCACTAACTCGCGATACCTGGAAAGCAAACGTCAGTCGTTCGTTCGTGGCATGCGAATACGTGTAAAAAAGAATAAAAAAAATAAACGAACAAAAAACACCCTGCTCACCGTTCATTAATTAAATTAGTAGCGACGACGATAAAATTTCATTCATTCAATTGAACATTTTTAATACATTTCAAAATCCAATGGTATTGGAAGGATGATTTCGATTTTTATGGAAATTTTTTATTTGATTTTTTTCGATTTTTATTTGATTTTTTTAAATTTTTGTTCGATTTTTTTTTTCGAATAAAAAATTTCGAATTTTTTATGGAAATTTTTATGGATTTTTATAGATTTTTATGGATTTCTATGGAAATGGAAGTATGATTTCGATTTTATGGAAATTTTTATGGAAAATTTTATAAGCAGATGTAAATAATCGAAAAAATGATAAAATTTTAATTTAATAATTTCTTTGGTGTTTCGATAGTTCAATAATAATACAATTATTGAATATTTTCTGCCATTGTCAATCTTGAGTTTACCTTCAATGGGTGATTTCTGCACTACATTTTTTATGTATTTCTTCAATTTTAGTTGTTTCAAGGATCGAAAGATTTTCCGAAATTTTCATAGTAGTCTAACCCCTTAATAATTGTTAATAAGATGTTCAACCTCTTAATAATTGTTTTTAATATGTCTAATCTCTTAATAATTGTTGATACTATGATTTACCTCTTCAAAATTGTTAATACGATACCTAACCTCTTAATAATCAGTATTAATACGTATTGTCACGTATCAGTAAAATTAATTAATATTAATAACAATAAAATTCATAAATATAAAATACAACGACGACGAAGCAGTCTTTTCAAAAGCTGGATTCGTACGAATATGTAGATACGAGGCCTGATGTATACGTAACTCTATAATGAAGTACACACATCAGATATGTCATATAGATATTGGAATACGACAGGCCAATCCCTGGATCGTAAATTCCTTCGGTATTGGTGCCTGCACGACGCGGGAGCTTTTTTTCCAACTTTATTATTAATTTAGATCTTATCAGCTGTTATCTGGGCTCGAGGTTCTTATTGCCTTGGGCCTAGATATTTCAGCCAGGTATACGTATCTCGAGAATTATTCGATAGATATGATTGAAGAGTTGAAGACTTTGAATACGTGCCTATTTTTGTAACGTTTCTTGTTTTATCAATAACCACCAATATATATTTTTTTCATTTTTCATTTTCTCGTTGCAACGAACATTCCTTCCACGGCATTCCAACGATGCAATTTCTATTCTTATCGAAAAACAATAACAAGCAAAAACTCGATCAAATCTAAGCTATCAGGGACTATTAAAAAAAAAAACCCGGACAATTGCGAGTCGGACTCGCTCACCGAGGATTCCTTAAAAATTTGTAGGTACATATTAAAAATAGTTCAGGAATCCAGTCTCGCAGTTTTTTCGGAGTTTTTCGAAGATTTAATAACAAATTTATAGTTTTGAGATTTTTCCCCATACTTGTAGTACAAGACGTTATTACTTGCCAAATTTCATAGTTATAGGTCAACGGAAAATACCCTATAAATTTTCATTCCCTCGAGACTTGAAATATACGTTTTTTTGGGGCATAAATGCCCGTATCTATTTTTTACGTTAACTTAGAAGTTTGATTCTCTCAGACCATCAAGAGACTGTAGAGTATATGGTTTTAATTTCTACTCGATATCTCTACTCCAAAAACTCAAAAAACACTTTTTTTTTGCGTATTAACCGAGTGGGCGAAATAGATAAACATCGTTAAGATCTTCACGTTCGAAGACCCTGGATGATTAATGAATCATCAATTAATCATTAACCCTCTATAACTCAAGAACATGGATTTTTTATTTTTTGTGGTTTACGGGTAATTAAAACAAAATAAGAATATACGTGTTTCATAGATTTTCATT
>JAPYZJ010004307.1:0-22859 GCA_030522765.1 Ophioninae sp. B BG-2022a | reverse complement strand
CAAACACACCAAATAAACCTCCATCGCATAGAAGAAGCCTACTCTACGACCTTTTGAAATATCGTGATTTCTGAGATTCTGGAAAAATGGCCAGGGACAACGAAAAAAATTTTTTTCCGTTTTTAGACTTTCAAAAGGCTCTACTTAATCGGAAATTTTCCGCTGATTACGAATATGCCCGAGTTTTTGCCGAAAGTGCAAAATTAGACTGGGAAAATGCGAAAAACCTTTGTAGAATATTTTTTCGACATTTTTCTCTAGAAATGGAGAGTTGAAGGCGAATTAAATTGTGGACTCGTCTTCGAGGTATAAACATGCATCGTCACGGAGCTGCGATATGCACTAAACGTCGAAATATAATAATTATTTCTCGGTTAAGCCCGCTGAAGGGGGGCGGGCCTGATTGGCTGCCTTTCAAAATGAATAGCAACTCAGACGTTGATTCGGGAACTGGATACACGCTTGTATCAATCGACTCTGAATTTCACGGCCAACTCCCCATTTTACGGATGAGAATCTTACCTGGGACACTCGGTATACAGGTATGTTTGGTATTCTCTCCGGATGCCTCGTCCGATCAACGCGCTCCACGAATAACAAACTTCAATATTAATAGGGTAAAGGACAAATACCTATTTGTTCGACATTCGATAGAAAAATGTTGGATGTTTTTGTTTATCCAGCATGTAGAAATTGAGTTTGTACGCTGCTCGAATACACCTGTCCATTACGATTGCAACGGATACGTTAAATTATATTAAGAAATCATGAAATACTCTGGGGAAAAAAAGGAAAATTCATAAAAATATCAGAATAATCATCTCGAAAAGAGAATCCTTGAAAATATGATTTTACGATCGTCCAGAGTCTTGCATGGAATAATAAAGACGAGAGGGAGAGGGAGAGGGAGAGGGAGAGGGAGAGGGAGAGGAAGAAGAAGAAAGAGTCGGAGGTAGAGCGAAAAAGGAATTTTCAAGTTTCGGACCTCGTCAGTGGGACTCGGACTTATTATTTATATGCAAATATTGGCCGGTGCGAGAAACGAAGAACTGAAAAAGGAAAAGAACGAGTGGCAAGGGAGAAAAAGGAAAAAGCTCGGATGATTCATAGAAGAACAAGGGGGAAACGTATAATAATATAATAGGAGTAAATAAATAAGTTAAAATTCAAGGATCGACATGCCGCGGGCTTCTCGCTGAGGACGAACACACGCCTCGTCCGTTACATCGTTTGCCCGGTGTGTACGCGTCTGTATTCGTATACTGCCTCCACTAACGATGAAAATGAATTAGTCTAATAAAATCCAATTAAAAGCGGGTGGACGTGCGGTTCTCTCGACGCCATTATTGACCACATTCTCCCTCTCGCCCCCTCCCTCCCTCTCGTTACGAGTTTGCTTGGCCGAAATGAGTCGTCTCGACCAGAAGAGAAGAGCTTCGCGATATTGCTGAGCAAAAGCTCAAGAGGTGCCCGCGGCAAAGCCGTAGGTACCTACCTACCTACCTACCTACCTACCTACCCACCCACGCGCACCGACCCGCTTTTCCGAACAAATTCACGAGAGATCCAAATTTTATCTCGTCCCTTTTTTCACTATGGCCCGTAAAGTGTTCAACAACCCGGCCTTTTATCCAAAACATTCAACATTTTGTTCAATTTCAACAACTCTAACGGCTACTCGTCGTAGGAGAATGCCTTCCCGAGGCTCACGGAACGTTACATATCCCCTTCGCTCGACGCCTTCTTTTCTCGAGACGATTAAAAAATCATTCGAGTCTCTCGATTAATTGCCATTTACATATTTTCGATCAATAGAAATGAGACGCGGAAGAAACATTATTTTCCATATTTCAACAATACCTAATGGTAATCGTGATCTTTGTACTTCTAGGTAAAATGACTTTGGAAAAGTGCGATGTATCCGCCGACGTCTCGCTTTGACGTTTTTGAGATATCTCCTATCAGTGGGTTCTCCAGTCTCGAGGCAGTATCGTGTTCCCGGTAATAGCGCGTCAAGGTCAACCCTGACTGGACCGCCGACATCGGACAAACGTCGGACGATAACTTCGGCCCAAAACCGTTCTCGTTGTTGTTCTTGGCCTAGAACTGAATTTGCAGCTTGGGCCATTTCCGCGAACTAGGCATTATTCGCGGACAACCTATGACAAATATTCTCCATTACAAATATAACCCAAGTACGAAATCCTCCTAGCTTTCTTCCGGTACACGGTCCAACTTTCAACGGGCGCAATTGCCGCGGCAACCGCCGCCGGGCTTTCCCCCACGTACCCGTCCATCGTGTCGTCAAGATTCGAGTTATCGAGCAACAGTGGTCCGAACAAGGCCCAGAAAACGCCTCTTCAGAAAAAGCTCACAGTCGACAGCGAACATTGTCAACTGAACCAAAATTATTCAACCAAGGTATTGGTTGTACAAACGCAACCAATAGCTTGATCAGCGAACGAATAATTACGACCCGACGATTCGCGATCCATCCGGTTCGTTCGAATCGCCTCGCGATCCCGTTTCATCGTTCGATCATCCGATACGATATCATATTTGACTCGACTCTGAAAATGTAACTCTCTACCCTGGTCTATCGATAAATACAATCCAATCGAATCCAACGCTTCGCATCGAGACTCGAGGAGCGGCGATCGCGAATGGAATAATCGGAAAAAAAAAGTTTTTCAACTGCCCGAATCGTCGGGGTTTCATTTCTCGTTCTTCCTTTAGCATCGAAAAGATAACTCACCCTTCCGCGTCGACAGGATTACACGCTCGTCGCCGGGGGCGGCGCGATCTCGCTGCGATGCGCCGAAGCGAGCGAGGACCTCCTCGGCGATAACTCGCGAATCGCGAAACGTACGAAAAATGAAAATCGGCAATCCCGAAGAAAGAAAGGGATCCGAGCGTAGGCGGGTTCTCGGCGGACGCGAAGAGATCCCGTCGAGGACGGAGGAAGAATCGCCGGCCGTCGGTCAATCGTCTTCCTCGGGCGCGCGAACGTCGGATCACGCGCTCTTGACGCGCGTGGTGATCTATTGGCACTTTGGATACGCGAGTCACCGTTCGAAAACGCGCACGAAATTCACCTTTGTTCCCGTCGCGTACCTTTGTTTCCGATTATTCGAGCGTGTGTTCGAGATTGCTCAACTTTGTTCGAGTCCTCTTTGGCTCTGCTGTTCGGCTTTGTTCGGCTTCACTCCGATTCGTTGTCGTCTGAAGGCGGGCTCGTCGCAGTGATTTTCGGTTGATCCGTTATTCGGACGAGTCCTCGGCGTTTCCGCGACGATCGCGGATACACGCGATCAAAAGCCACGAGCACATCCAGCCAATTTCAATATCTCGGCGAACTTTGAAGAATTTTCAAAGGTTTCACTCCCTCTCGGATGCGTTTGTTCGTTTGGCTTTATTCTCCATCGATGCGTATCGATATGCCTATCGAGTCGAGGGTAAAGGGCGTTTCCTCGAATCGGTCGTGGAACTTTGACGGACACTCGACCGGTGCGCATCGGCGTGCAACTTTTCCGCGGAACCCCCCCCCCCCCCCCCCCCCCCCCCGATCGCGTTTCTCCCGTTTCTCCCGTTCCTTCGTTTTCGTCCTCTCGAGCTCGCTCAACACCGGACGAACAATGCTCTCCGAGGTCACTCGCGTTCAACGTTTGTCGAATGTTTGTTTTTATTAGCGAAGGATACGGAGAACGATCCGCGAGACGGTGAGCAGCGTCGATAAGACTTTGCGCGTTGTGTGTTTGAGAGCCGTTCGCCGCGGCTGCGTGAACCGGTGTGGCGCGACGTCGGATGGAATCCGCGACGCTCGTTTCCTCCCTCTCTCTCTCTCTCTCCCCGTCCCGCCGTCGGCGCGCGCTCCCCCCCCCCCCCCCCCCCCCCCTCTCTCGCTCGCTCTGTCTCTCTCTCTCTCTCTCTCTCTCTCTCCGCTACACCGGCATTTACGTAACACGAGAAATCCCGAGGTGTAGCGCACCTTCGCCGACCAGAGTCGAACGAGAGACAAACGCACGCGAGAGCGCCACGGACGGAGAGGGGCTAGGCGGCGAGGGGGCGAGGGGGGCAGGGCGCGACAGCAAAAAGCGTACAGAGAAAGAAAACCTACCGTCCGTAGTGCACGCCTACGAGCCCTCGTAATCGGCCAATGAAAAGGACGATGCTTCGACGTCCAACCTCGCCGATTTAACTTCCGAGCGAGCTTTGTCGCGTCTTTCGTCCTCCGCCAATTTTTCTCCACCCCGACGATCCACGGGGTGGATCCCCTCCGAGCCCAACTTTCGCTCGACTCGTCGACAAATCGTCCAAACTTGACGCCACTTGTTTCTTCGTTGCAATTATCATGTACGACGACACACCTGTCCTATTGTCCACCGAATATAAACGTCCAACAACTTTTTTCTACTTTTGTTTGTTTCATTCGCGATCGATGGATCATTCGACGATCGTTGTTTCGTGTGTCTGTTCGTTTTAACAAAAATCCATCTTTCTCGGAATGTTTTCATCATCCGTATCTCCGATAAAGCTTTTGACGATTCGGTCATTTCCTGTTCGACCTTGACGGGCTTGGAACGCTTGATTTTCTACCAGCTTTGGTTAATTTTCTTCCATGTCTGTAGACTGTAGATTCCACTCTGCGGAGGGTGAATTGTAACTCGTTGAAACTTTCACGGGGCATCCGAGTAACGAAACGGAATAAAATTCATTGGAATTGGCAACTAAAGTGACAAAAATGTCCTCGAAAGTGGAAGGAAAAGTGGGACCGCGATGAGAATCTACTCATAGGTAATAGGTCAAGAGATTTTGTACGTTTTTGGAAAAATGAAGGAACGCGTACCTTCGTACCTTCGCCGCGCTGCCTTCCATCGACCGCAAATTTGTTCGGGTTGTTCGTTTGGCTTTGTGGTCTTTTCGATATCTAAAACGCAGTCTTTGCGGGGCAACGGGCCTTGCGTGGGTTCGCCACCTCGGTAAATATTTTCTTTGCTCGCTTCATTTTGTCAATCTTCTCAACAGAAATATCTTTGTTGCTTCACTCGGTACGTAGCTACCTACCAACGTCTCGGACTTTGAATACCTTTTTTTACTTGGTTTCTCGAGCGCACCGTTCTTCCGATAATAATTCCAACGAGTAAGAGGGGGAGTACCATCGAGCGCGGAGCAAAGTTTACCCGTCGACCGGAAGAAAATCGACAACGGACGTGGGTAGTCGTGCGAAGCGGAACGGAGCCAAATACCGTTCGAAGCCGACGAAACAAAAACGAAACGGTTCTTCGAGAAACTCGCCGCAATTATGCAAGTACAATTATATTCGATATCTGGAGAAAAAACGAGCGGTAGAGCGAAAAGGTGGGAGACGGAACGTCACTGCGACGATGGGACGACTGCGCGGACTGACAATGTTGAAGAAAGCGTGTCGGATTTGGTGTGCACCCGCTTCCTCAGATTCTAGAGAAATTGCTTTACTCACTTTTTTCTCCGTTCGGTAGTTCGCAATGATTTCCAAGTTTTTCTTCTCCCGTCCCCCCCCCCTCCTGCCCGTCTCGCTTGCGAAAAACTCCAACGTTTTATTTTACATCTTTTTGCCTCGCTATTTTTCATCCACGCTTCACTGAAACAGCCGTACAATTAAATTCCGGAAAAAGTATTGACAAATGATATTTGATCGATCCGAAGCGGCAAACTTTTAACTTCTTTGACCGAGCGTTCCGAACCTCATAGTTTTCAAGCTATGCCCAAAGATGCCTGCGTTTCGAGAATCGGCCTTGAAAAAAAATCAAAGAGCTCTGCGAAAAGCACAAAATGTTTAAAAAAACCGGCACTGAAGTACCGAAGCGATAAAAAATGTTATCGGTAAATCGGTAGACTTATCAAAGTTCAAGTGCGAAGATCGTGAGAAACAAAGCTCCAAAGCGAGTAACGAACAAACCCAAGCAAACGAATCTCTTCGAAAGGCCCTCGGGTTTACGATTCTCTTCACCGAGATATTCGATATTTGGCGAGGTGGTGCCTAAATACTTTTGGGTGAGGCTGTACACGGGCGCACGCACACGCGCGCGTGCACCAGCCTCGGCCGAAAATAATATTTTGATAGTATACGTATAGATCCCGCAGAGAACACCTTGGCCATTATTAGTTACATTAGCTGCGGGCGGCGGCTGAAAAGAACACGGGAGAAGAGCACAGACGAGCGCGCGCGCGCGCGCGCACATTGGAAACAAATGTACAGGCAATTCCACGCGAGTCCTCGTTCTCCTTCATTCGGTACTCGTTGTTTCGCCTTGTGGGCAAAAAATAGGACGGGTCATTTTTATCATCCTTCAACAACATTTTCATGTTATTTTATAAAAATACTTGAACGATATTTCATCGAAATGTTTCGATAATATTTTTACAAAAGCATTCAAATAGGACTCGATGAGTACCCGCTCGAACTCGGGTATTTTCTTGGCCGAATCGATTCGAAGGTTTGTCATTTGTTTTCGGCGCTTCAAAGTGCCTCTTCTAGCCGAATCGAATGGAAACGCCCCGTACCGAAGACTCGGCCGCGAAGAGACAAGTCGATCGGATCGGATGATCCGTGTACACTCGGATCGCACGGGGGCCAAATACTCATCGAGTTGGCCGTTGCGAGGTGGTAATGCGAGTTTGATTGGTTAATCTCGGCTTCCGGCGGCACATCGATCCAGCCGAAGAAAAACCCCGTACCTACCTACCTACTCTTTGTTTTTTTTTCCATCTCGCAACAAAAGAAACGAACGAATCATCGCACGGCCAGCTATGCCGATCGGATTCTTTATTCTTTCAAAGGGAAATAATACAAACACGTTTCTGATTGCCGACGGGTTCGACTCTCGGTTGGGCGACCGCGCAGCCGCGCAGCCGCGCAGCCGCGCAGCCGCGCAGCCGCGCAGCCGCGCAGCCGCGCAACAATTTGTACCGAGATTAGCCAATTAATAAATCGATTGGCAATAATTCCAGTTGATAAATTTGGAGAAAAAATGACGACACCGAGTGCCAATTTGGGATACGAGTAGAGGCCGATTATAAAGTGTCGAGCTCGCGTTGGAAAAAATATGAAAATATTCTCGAAGCGTTTCATGATTTTCGGCGCAAACGCTTTGACCAATTTTGTCGCGCGAGAACCGAAAGAGCCGCTCGTGTCCTCAAAAAAGCGAACATCGATATTTGAGAATCATCGGGTACGATAATTCGGGCTATTCGTTCGTTCCAGGGATCACCCGAATGAAAAAACAAGCCTATCGACCAGGGATCGTACAGCCGAGTCGCATCGTGCATCAATTCTGGGCGCATCAAAGTCTATTTATTACACACTCGAGTCCATCGTAACGCAAAAGTCGCAACTGGAATTCCAAAATTGAGTACGCGGCAGTGTAGAAAAGTGGAATAAAAAATACTAAACGGAACAGGCCACCGCGAATAAACAAAGAGCCAAGACGAAAGCCAAGCAACACTCGAGGTTCGCAGTTCGGGCATTCGTTTTCTGACACGAATCTTGTCACGAATCGGTCACCTTTCGCGGAAACGCACGGACCGAACGCTCAGAGGGGAGTTTTTTGCAACGATGCTGCGAGTACCTAGGTATTTTTCGCGACAACTTCGACATTTCTGACAAACGTTGGAATCATCATGACCGAGTAACGACTCTATCTCGACCGAAGAATTGGAAGGAACAGGTCGAACGAGCGGTCACCCCGTAGGTAAAGGCGGAGAGCAGGCGACCTCTCATTTTCTGCGGGTAAATGCCCTTCCGTTCGTGTTCCGTGTAGATACAAAAAAACGTCTACGCAAAGAGAAAAATGTAGGTACATGCGTTACGCAGCGTTGACTTTCTAATCGTTTCGCCCTTTCCTCCCTAACTGAACAATTAACGGACAGCATTAAAGCGTTCCTCGGGTAAAGAGTGATCCCGGTGAAGGAAAAGGTGGAAGCTCACCCGGCGTGCCGTAAATTAGACACGGCTCGTTTCCTGTTGGACTAAGTGCACCGGCAAAAGTATATCCTGGATAATTTACCGACGCACAATGGGTCATGAGAGGCGGCGGGCTTGTTGCGGGTGTACAGTTGTTACCATCGCCAACCTTACCCGGGACAATGAGACACGTACGACCCGCACGTATGCACGGGAAAAATCGAAAACTTCCAACTTCCGCTCGACGCGCCGTCGTCTTCACCGACGACCGTTCTACTTATCTTTGTTTCATATCGCTCGTGAAACGCGATCGGAAACGAATTTTTTATCGGGATGCGAAAGCACAAACCTCTCCACACGATGCACGCACCGGTCTATTTTTCGATAGCTACGCGTTTTCGCGCGGTTTCCGGATGAGGAGCCCTTCGCTCGAACGAACGGACTCGAGTCGATAAAATAGAAGACCGTTTCTACTTTGAAAAAGGGGCAACTATTACAAAAAGGTTATTCATAATTCGCAGTTGATGGAGTGAAAATAGACTCGGCCGTTTGCAAATAGTGGTGCGAATTTATCGTCGAGCAAAGAATACAACGAGTCGTTTTTATCCTTCATTATTCTCGGGTTCTGCGGTGAATCGTTTGAAAAGAAAAAAAATGTGTGCTTGGATAGCGTCGCGCCGTCGATTACCCGATTGAAAGACAATGAGGGAGCGAATCTGAGACGGAGAGAGAGAGAGAGAGAGAGAGTGCGCGTGTGTGCGCGTGTGTGCGCGTGTGTGCGCCCGTGTGCGCCTGTGTGCGCCAGAGATGGAAAAAAGACTGAACAAAGTATCGTTGCGGTCGTCAAGTTTCGACGAAACAAGTATAGGCGTGCTCGAGATCCGTATCGATAGTAAATTGGAGAAAATATAACGTCGAAAGAGAATCATCGCGGTCTTGTTAGGGCGCAAGAGCTCCAGAGGGAATTAACAAAATAGAGGATCCCGACCGAGTTTCGGAAGAAGAAGCAGCGCGCAAAAGTGGCTCTGCGGTTTTCAACGTATCATCGCGCGGTATCTTTCGTATTTACACTTGTCCGGTTCACCAAAAGAATCCAGAATCAGAAAAACTCTGTTCTCTCGATTTCTTTCGTCCTCTCTCGTTTTTTTGTTTGGTCCCGAGCGCGTAGTCAGGCGTCGAACGACGAAAACACCGATCGTGTACCGATCGTGTACCGATCGATCGCTGCTATACGCCGAACAATCGCAGAAATGATGACCGTCCTGTCCGACGGAGCGATTCAATGACAAAAATATCGATCGCGGCGATCGTAATAATCGTACCGATAACATCGATTGTACCGATCAATTTCCATAACGAGAGATTTCGGCCGTTTCGGCCTGAAAAAGAGATGAAACGAGAGACCAATGTAAAAAGTATTGGGCATAGAACGGCTGATTATTTTATTTTATCAATCGCGAGAAGAGAGCAAACAATCGCCTATGGTGTTGCTTGTAACGAGATAACAGCCGAGTACCTACGCAGGGATTCTTTGTTTTTGCCGAGTTATACGTGCGGCCATTTATATTTGGTATATATTTATTGTAATCGGGTATATTTAGGGGTTCTTCGCTCGATCCCCTTTTCACAAACTTGCATGCGTGCTATAGCGTAGTAGGGTACGCGTGTACGCGTGACTGTGCGCGAACGCATAAAAACACACACCGTACAAGTTTCCTGTAATGGATAAAGGAGAAGGTGAAAAAAAATCAATCCAAAGAAATATGATTGAGGGGGTATCACGCACCAACGGCAAAAGTTTGAGAGATCGTCAGAGTGAGAGAGAGAGAGAGAGAGAGAGATAGCCGCGGTTGTAACGACGGGATAAACGGCGATCCGGGCGGATCCGCGGAGCATCCGTGAGAGTGCACCGACCGCGATTGTCAAATTACCGATAATATCGCTAAACCAACAATGCCACGAGCGCTCGTTCGCTCGTTCGCGCGGGCACATGCGCTTCCACGTACACTATCGCGCTCGTCGATTTTCTTACACGTATGCGCGTGCACTCGTTTCCGTATACCTACACTCGTACACCTACTCCGTGGTATATGCCTCGAGAGCCGAGGGATCCGTGGCCCATCGGATAAAAACCGCAAGTCAAAATCGTCGGATCGCAGTCTCTCGTACCTCCGTGTATCTCTCCGTCTAATATAATAAATATGCAACTTTGCGCTTTTGTTTGATCGTTTCTTCCACCGTCCCGTCCAAACAACCCTATTGATTTAAACAACATTTGGCAGGTACGTGGACAATTCCTCGGAATCTCGCAACGTACATTTTATTTCGTCAACTATAATATTCGAGGTGACGGAACGTCACGGTGGAAGAATAACACAACTCTTCTATGATAGAAAGGACCGAAATCTAATGAAGAATCGAATAGCACGCGGCTCGTGGCGCGGCTCGTTCCGCGGCTCGTTCCGCGGCTCGTTCCGCGGTGCACGGTGAGCCGCTAAGTAGGTATACCGCCTCTCGCAAAGCGGATCAGTTTCGACTACGTACAATTCCGCGAATACTTTAAACGAGACCGCGCGCGATGGGTGCGCGGGATTCATCGAAACGCAATATCCGCCGGGGCCATCTCGCTTCCTCCCTCGTTCCTCCGCGTCTCTCGCTGCATCGCGAAGGGACTCGAGACTAATAATTCCAAGGTCGCGGCTCTTTCGAATCGCTCGCGGCTCGCGAAGAGAATTGAACCTTTCGAAAGTGAAAATATTCGCGTCGGCAACTCTCGACCAACTATTTTTTCTTTCATCCGCCTTTTCCGATGATGCCGAACGGCTCCGAGTGACTCTAGGAGCGTCGTTTCTTTCGAAGGAACATCGATTAAAAAAAAAAAGAAGAAAAAAAATGAGCCGCGAAGCACCTGACGCGAGCAGGAAGCGCCCTATTAGAAGAGACACCGCAATAACAAAGAACCCGAATTTTCGTCCCGACTTTATCATCGGGCCAATTCCAATAAAGAAGGTTCCGGTCAGGGAAGCACGAAAAAAAAAAGAACCCGTCGATCCTCTCGTCGCGGGTGGTCGTGCGGCGTGCGGCGTGCGGGCGAAAACAGCGGAGCGTTCGGCGGTCTGTAATTACCGAAAGTTTCCCGACGCGTTCTCGACGAGACTCGGCGGTGCACGCGGGTGGGCACACACGCGTCTCCAGCCAACGGTCCTTCCGTTCCATTTCCGGATAAAACCTGACGCCTCGATGGCACCTTTGGAATTTGTGCGTCGCGACTCGGAACGTTGCTGCTTCCTCCAAAAGTCCAAAGACAGGAAGCATCTCCGTTCGGTAGCGAACGTCGAGCGGATCGTGGTCGTCAACGGAGCTACTCCGTTTCGGTCCGACGAGGGTTCCCGCGCGACGCCTGCATCCGATGAGGTGGATACGCGGGACAAACCGAAGACGCCTCGCAACGCCGAAGCGTACCGAGGAAAATCTTGCTCTCCGATCGATAATGATTATTCGTCATCGCCGACGTCGGGAAGCCCCGGACTCTCGAGGGCACTCTCCGTGCACTAAATTTCGACGAAAGGTATATCCGTACACTCGGCACACTTTGATCCGACCTACCTACCGGAAGAACGAACAAAGAGGCAGGCTGATCGAAAGAGAGCCTGGCTAATACGAGTCGTACACTCGGGGGTGGTTTTCTTCGTTGTTTCATCGCGGTCGCGGGTAAACAAGCGTGAAATTGGCAGGACCCTGTCCGACCCGATCGAAATCCACATCGTCATTATCGGCTCGTTCCCCAACGATATCACGAGTTTGCCTCGTGATGCGTGGCGCAACACGCGCGCGCGCGCGCGCGCGCGCGCGCACGCACGCACGGAGGGCGTGTGTGCGCCCTCACGAGTACCTACTAGTTTTCCGGTGGCGCGCGTACGACGGGGTGTCGCCTCGCGAGCGAACGAAAGGTGACGCGGTGCATCGTCCGACTCGAATATATTTATTCGTATCGAGGTTGAAACAACGCGTCGGATGAAACAACGGTGCGTCGAAAGAAGGTTACGGGAGACGAAAATTGGCCACGACTCGACGCGTCGCGTCCCGTCAGGAGAGCGATCGGCCATTTTCGCCATTACGGCACAGCTTCGATCACCGATGCCGTTGCAGCGCCCTCTCGGACGCGCGTCTGTACATCCGAGAACGGAACGGCCGGTAGGTAATAGGTACGTGCAAACTCGTCCTTGCGAGAAATCGTCCGCTCGAAATATTGGCTCGATCCGTGCGCAATCCGTAGGTATCGAGCGTTCCCTCCGAACTCTCAATCCTGCGTCGATCCACGACTCTCGCGTTCTCTTTTGTTTCACTCGTGGCCCTCTCTCGTACCTCGCGCGAACGTGCCCTCGATCGACGATTCGAATTCGCGCGAGATCCAACTCGGAAGGATGAAATTTCGATGAGACGGTTGCGTGCTGGTTCGGATGCGACTGATGCGCGCATACGTACCGCACCTCATGTATAAATACACTCGCGTCGACAAAGCGGATCGTGCTCTCGCTCGGCGGCAGAGGGCTATCTCTGCAAAGTGTCTCCGCGGAGAGACAGCCGCGGTAGCGGTTGGGGCGGCCTCGAGCGTCCGATTCGAATTTTCGCTTCGAGGAAACGGACGAACCCGTGGTTCGATCGAGCGGAGTTTGGAAAATATAGTTTCCCGTGTGCACGAGTAGGTAGCTACCTACGCGGGACGAGAGTCGAAGAAACCTGTGAACGGGATACCGGCGTACAACGGGCGGCTACCGTCTACGCGGCTCTTCAACGAAGGAGAAGAGAGGGCGTGCTCGGGTGCGTCGTTCCGGTAAGCGATTCGTCCGTGCGATTGTCCGCCCTCCGCTATAGCGAATACGCTACGCGTATCCGTACGACGTATCCGTCCGCGCAAACGTGTAGTACGCACCGGCTCACTCGGAAGCAACCAAAGTTTCATCGACGCAAAGGGTCGTTGTCTCCAAAAATACACGGATCGTTGCGTACGAATTCATTGTTCGATTCGTTTCCTTGTCTCATTGGCTCTCCAAAAAGGTTTGGACGCGCAGTGGAAACCCTTTGAAATCTGGGGATATTCGAAAGCTGTCTTTAACGACTCGTTCGGCATACCTGTACGGTCTTACGTGCCACGAACGAACGCAACTCTCGTTCCTTGGACACGCGTGTATTACTGATGAAATAATGACCGAAATAATAACGAGAGTCCAGTATTATCTCCATACGCGTCGTTTCTCCGAAACGGCGGTAGCCCCGCGTCTCTTCTGTACAATTGAATACGAGATAGCCACGGTATCCGGTAGATCCGGTACGAGGCACGCGTCGCGAGAGATACGGCTCACCAGAGACATCTAGCGAAAAACACTGAAAAGACTCAACCTCGGCCGATACGCGTACATATTTCCACTCCAAATTTCATTGGCCAGAGGCTCCGCGTCGGCGTACGAGGGCGTTCCAGGGCCGCTGCAGACCCGAGTATCGTGGAATTCAATCGCGTTTGACGATTTCACCCGAACAAACGTTTTCGTATCACATCCGAGTCGTAATTGCGAGAATTGCCCAAAGAGAGCCGATCGTGCGTATTCCCGATCGTTAAAGTACACGCAGTTCGGAGGCAGCCTGCTGCCTACCGTTTTGCTGCTCCCACTGTCAGATATATATCACTGGAATAATAGCTATGTCGGAAAGCGGATCGCTACGCGCCACTGTGCCGTTCGTTAACGATCGTTTGTAGTCGTTCGGAGAGGGGCGAGTCGGAGGATGCGAGGGGGAGAGAGCGAGGAGGATGCTTCGTATCCGGCGAAACGTCTCGCGTTGCCCCGCGGTCTCGACGAGATTTCTAAAGCTCGCGATGACCAGGGTGCGTCGGCGGGGGATATCCGAGGATCGGCAGAGCCGCCGCGTGCACGACGCGAATCGCGAGGGACCAGTCGTAAACGACAACGGTTC
The DNA here is from genome assembly GCA_030522765.1 of Ophioninae sp. B BG-2022a. Taxonomy (NCBI): domain Eukaryota; kingdom Metazoa; phylum Arthropoda; class Insecta; order Hymenoptera; family Ichneumonidae; species Ophioninae sp. B BG-2022a. Next base: position 8,947 of record JAPYZJ010004307.1, on the reverse strand, counting down.
GATGAGCGAGCAACGCGAGCAACGCGAGCAACGCGAGCAACGCGAGCAACTCTCCCCGGAGATTCATCGAGAATGGCGGCGAAACGACGCGACCTCCTCGGCCCTGTGTGCGGATAACGCGCGACCGATGGAAACGAACCTGTCGTCGACTCGTTGAAAATACCCTCTTCCCCTCAAACTCAACCGGGACGCGAATAATAATTATCCTACAAATTATTATTCGTTGAACCATTTTGACGCGCGTGCCCCGTCGCACGAGAGAGAGAGAGAGAGACAAATATTTTCACAAAATCGTCGACCCAGCGGTCTCTCGATCGAATTCTTGGCGATTTTCATAGATCGAGGAAGAAAATGATCCCGGATACCGTCCGACACGCGTGCTTCAGAACTCGTATCTCAAAGATACGAAAAGCCCATCCAGCGGACCACGCGCGGTACAGGTATCAACGCTTTCACCTCGTTGTCCCTATCGGTTGTTACCGTCGACGCCTCGAGTGTCGTTTCGTTACTTTTCGACGCGTCACTGTTCATCGAAACCCAGTGGACGCGATCTTTTTTTTTTCCGGCGGAAAAACAATTTCAAAGGGCGAAACTCACCCTCAAAGTTGGGCACCCTCCGAGTGACTTTTCACGCGAATATCTGAAACGAAAATGTGCCAAATTTCAAAAGTTATTTCGAGGCCAATTTTCATTCCTTTTAAAAAATCCACCTCCCTCAGACTCGGATGAAGCGTAAAACATCTAGAAACGAACGAAATCGGAGAGGGCACCAGGCACCAGCCGCGTTACGATTCATTCATCTGTTTATTCGTCTATTTTCCGTTCTCATCGTATATCTGTTGACCGATACGTACACGATACTCGGTTGGTCGTTGCGTATTTACTTTAACGTGAAAACGAAAAAAAAGCCAAAAGAACGACGATGCCGAAACGACATCCGCGAATCAAGGATACGTGTCTTGGTTTTTGCTCGTGGACGCTATCCCGGCTCTCGCGAATTCATCGTAACACCGGAGACGTGCCTCGAAGAAAACTGCAACGGAGTTGACGCGCGGGCCGCGTAAAACGAGGGACGAAGCAACGGCTGCTGTACGGGCGAAACTGTGATCGACTCGCCGTACAATTTTCTCGCGGGCTCTCGCCGACGGTGTACGGGTACCTACTCGGTGGCTCGGATGTTTTTTCGTTCGTCGAAAGCGCGCGGATCCGCGGATCCGCTTCCTCGATCGTCGGACCGAGCCTCGCCGTCTCGTTAGGCAGTCGCGGCTTTTGCGCGCCGAAGGACGCAGAGGGTTCTTGACCACACGCGGCTCATCCTCGCCTGTGCTCCGTGACAACGCGTCGAAAGCGCCCCACGTGTGTGCGCGCGCGCGCGCGCGCGCGCGCGCGTTCCGCAAAAAACAACCAGCCACTCGCTAAACGCCAAGAGGCAATTGAGCGGTGACCAATTGCAAAAGAGGCCGCTCGCTGCAACAACCTCGAGCCAACCAATCGACGCGCACCAGCAGCCAAGACCGGACTCTCGACGCTTCATCGTCGCCGTCATCGTCTCTCTCCCTTCGAAAGGGCTCCGATCGGCGGCGGCCGATCGGAGCCCTTGCGCGGTCTCACCTTTCCCGAAACTTTGACCGGGGAACGGAAACGAACGAAACGCGCCGGACGGTCCGCGTTTCAGCGTGGCCATCCTTGCCCGAAAGTTTCCACGCTTCGAAATCGGATACGAAACAACTCCGATTCGCATCCGAGTCTCGCCCGATTGCCTGCTGCACCCCTTCTTACCGTTTTCTACCATTCTCGCTTTTGATTCTCGCTTCGACGTTGTTCCCTCGCGGCTTTCGCTTCGGAACGACTCTGCGCGAGCGTAGGTAGCTGCAGCTTCGATCAATTACCTCGATTCTGTTCCTTCGCGATTCCCGTCCCTCTGTCCCACCGCCGTCTCCCCCCGAACCGTACCTACGGCGTTTCTCGCCCGTAATCGTTTCTTTCCTTCTGCAGGTGAGCGCAATTTCTCTATTTTCTCTCGGAGATCGAATATTACACGTTTGCTCCTTCGTATAGCCGCGTGGCTTTTAATCGCTGCTTCACGCGCACCTACCTCCGGGCTCTTTCCGACGCGAACGCGTCGGATCGATCCACCGTTCGAGCCAATTCTTTCGTTTGGCTTATCGATTCGTAGCCGATCGTTCGAGCTTTCGTTCTTTCGTTCTTTCGGTGTCGTACGCTCCGCGAGGGAAACCCGTTGCAATCCCGATCAGTAGAGACGCCGCGGCCCGCGTCGAGACGACACCGGACACGTTTCCGGGCAACGTCAAAATGCGCTGGTCGCTCCACTCGTACCTATCGTCCAGCCCTGTTCGATTATAATCTACGTCGAATCGCCGAAATATTCAAACTACTCGAGTAGCAAGAGTGATCGGTGAATCTTGTGAAATATCCCCTCTCTCGATGGAACCATCGTCTTTGCCAACTTTTTCACAAACGTTCAGCATTGGCCGAGTCGATTTTTCGACCGACTCTGTCGACCTTTCTCCAAATTTAACCAAACGTCGTAACCTAAAATTCGTATTAATATTCGTCTCGTTTCATCCAAGTAAGAATTCTCGCTCGCTCGGATCGGAATCCTTCGCGTTAGCGGATGTCTCTCCCCTCTTTATCCCCCGCTCCGCGCTCATGATCGCGCAACGACGCGGGAGGAACGCAGGCGCCCGGCGAATCCTTTGGCTCATAAAAAACCTATAACAAGGCTGCGCTTATTTATGCGGGGATCGGGGATAAAAATTTTCCTCGAAAAAAATTCAAAAGCCCGAGAGACGCGAATGCCCCGTGGTAGTAGTAGTTAGGGTCAATCGCGCAAGGAGGGGGCGGGGGGGGTGGAGCCGTACGACAATTGAGGATTCTACCCGCGAGTGCGCGCGCGTGATGAATATATTTATACGCGCATACTCGTATCGGAGATTCTTTGAGTACGCGCGGCTGCCAGCCCTCCCCCCGCTTCGATAAAAAGATATATTATTATGTGCCCGCGCGATCGCTGCTACGCCGTGATACGCGGTTCCGATACCACCTTTCCATTGCGGGAGAAGCAATAACGTTTAATTGCATTTTACGACGGTTCTGTTTCAGCGTTAATTATAATTGGCGTGTCAACGCGACAGAAGAAAACGCATCTCGCGCGTGTGAGTATTTTAGATATAAATTTGTATGTACGCGGTGCAAGACGAGAGGTGGATCGAACGAAGCGTAAAGACGCTTCGGTCGAAGAACCTGCGTTGCGAGATTCTCTACGTATGAAAAATTATTTTGCTTCTTGTGACTCTTGTAGCTGACAGGTGAGCCAATTTTGGAGTAGACTCGGCAAGTGGGAACGAACGCACCGGATCACCGGACAACGACGCAGGGCTGTCGGCGGGCTGTCGGCGGGCTGCGGCTCGGGCGATCACCCGAGTCGCGCAGCCTCAGGGGGGCTGCGGTGACCGGAAGAGGGCTGTCGAGAGACCCCTTCGGAGACCCCGTCGAATCGACGCCTCGGACAAAATCGGGCCATCTCCGGACGTTAGTCTTTGCTAAACAAATATCTACGACCGAACGAACCTGGGAACAATCGCGGTCGCGCGACTCCGCTCGAAACGCACACGAATCGTACACGAATCGTACACGAAACGAAAGTAGGTACGGGGGAAAAAGAAAGAGGCGTCCGCGAAACTCGAGCGAAAGAAGAAAATTCCGGACTCTGGAACGGATCGACCGCGTACACGCATACCCACACCGCGACGCGGGACCTTGCGCGCCAGAGCGGAATGTCGGAGAAAATTCAATCCGCTCGTCGTCGTCGTCGTCGTCGTCGTCGTCGTCGTCGTCGTCGTCGTCGTCGTCGTCGTCGTCGTCGTCGTCGTCGTCGTCGTCGTCGTCGTCGTCGTCGGGAATTTCAGTTGAGGAATAAAACGTCCGAACCGATGGACGCTTCGACAGGAAAAAACGGGGGGCCGTTCGCGGCCCCCCTCCCTATCGAGCGATTTATTCGCCTACTCGTGTACATTGCGCCGATCCCCGCGATAATATTGCTGAAAAACTCTGTCGGGCAAAAATGGCGGAGGAGTGGGGGTGCAACGAGCGCACGGTTTCGCGAGGAAAAGAAAAACCGGTTGGCGCGACGCAGTATCGAGATTGGACTTTTCTACGTGTGTACGATACATCGAAGGGCCTCCTCCTCTCTCTTCGCCCCTCGCTCTCTCGCTCCTTCTCCGTCTCTTTCCCTCGGCATCTTCCGATTGGTATTCCAATCCGATCTCGCGCGCGTTTGACTCGGGAACGAGGGGTAGGAATTCGCGGATCCCCTTTCGTAGACGTCCGAGCGTGTGGGTCGGGATTGTCGCCGCGTTTGCTCGTCGCCGCAGCAATTATATACTCTTAATTGATCGCACGATAGAATTCTTTATCCTCGCTGGCAACCTGGATCTCGACGAGGGGGCTGGTCACCGTGCGATTGCGCGGGCTTTACAATTCGTCGATAAATTTTCAATGGAAACCGTGGATGGAGGAGGAAAGAGACGCGACTCGCGGAGGAGAGATCTGGAAGGTGGTGCGCGGAATCGTCGAGGATCGAAACTCTGATAAAAAGGGAATTGGCGCTTCCAGGGAATTGCTCATTTTTCCGAGACAACACGTCCACGCGTCTGTCTCGATGACTTTTGCCACAAGATTTCGCCGGTACCTATTCGTTTGCCGCAAACGCACCGGGCACGCCATACTTTTCTTCCTCTCCGTCGAGTAGCTATATCTTGGATAGGATAAAATGACTCTCGTGCTATTTTTCAATTCCGAGTACCTATCAATGGTGCGGACGAGCGGTAATCGCTCCGATCAATAGCCGCGCGGTTACCGGTTGTGTCTGCGAGAATTGGCCGCGTCGTTTCGCGCTAACCGCTCAAACTATTGGCCGAAGTAACGAGTCGACTCGACGGTTTCCCGCGTCTCTCTCTCTCTCTCTCTCTCTCGATGCCGAGGCGTCGTTGCGCTTAAAAATAAAAGTTCTCGGCCAGTTTTGCGTTCGGACGAGGCAGCCGCGCGTCACGGGGTAGTCCAGCGTGGAGGCAAAAGTGGAGAAAAATCGATAGTATATTCTTCGGTATCGCAACGATCAACGAGGTTTTACCGTGTGGTTCCCGGCAAGGGATTCGGAGGGATTGGAAGGCGTTCGTTGGGGAGGTTCCGTCGCACCCTATCCGTGTATAGTTCGGACCCGCCGCCGAGCGAGTCTCACCCTTACGAGCGTTTGACAATTTTTCGTGACGCTCTCGCGGTGGATGCGCGCCCAGACATTGTCCGGCATCGTCCGGGGAGGGCGGATGGATCACCGCCAGCCGGTAGCTACCTACTTTTGGCTGACAAACGCTCGTTTCTTCGAACGGTCGTGCCCGAAAATATTGCAACCTTGATACAAGGTCCAACGAAAGTTGCACGAGGCTCTCTCCACCTAGGTGGCGCTCTTTTGCTTGGATCGAGTGGACGAGTCTAGCCCGTATTCGCACGAGTCCTCGTCCGCGCGATTGTAACGACTCGTACTTTGCGACACACCGCGGAGTCGTTGTATATACGGTGAGCGGGAACGCGTAACCTCGATACGTCTATTAAAATGAAATAATTATACGCTTGTCCTCGCGGAGTGTCGAAGAAGACGCGTCGATGCCTCGACTCGAGGAATCACGCTTCGTCTCCCGCACTTTTCTACATTGTAACGACTGCCGCAGCTACCTACGTGTATCGATGGGTCTTGGAGAAGCGCGAGGGGCAACGCTCCGAACCCACGCGCGTGATTTTATCAATGATAAAAAAGGAACGATTCCGAGCTAACCAACACCAAGAATTGAAGGTGAGACGAGGAAAAGATTGCCCAGAGCCCGAGAGTTATTAAATCGAAGCGACAAACGCAAACATTATTCTTATTCGTGTATACCGGGTGGCGGCCGGCATTTGACTCTCTCCCGGAGAGACGGATCATTCCGCTCGCTTTGAACGTTCAAACGACGATCCGCTGGATGCCGATGAACGAACGATGACATTTTTCAAGAAGCATCGCTCGGCATTCGTACAATCTGAGAAATACGACATCTCGAATGGCGAGTCTTTTACTTTTGAGATCGAATCCGACGCTTTGGCCCGGTAGGTGCAAAGACTCGGATGGAACGTGAAAACCCGCAAAGATATACCTACTTTGGAAGGTACTTTGGAAAACTAGCAAATAAGAAACATCAATTGTTTTCGAGAGCGTCCGAATGTCGAGTATGCATCTTTTAAAATGGATACTCCGACACTTTTCACATTTGCCAAAACTATCGTTTCAACCTTCCCAGCGGAATATTCATTAAAATTCGTTAAATCATCGTAACTCGGGGGAAGTATGAAATTTTTGCCTCGGTCGAAGGGTCTCGGTTCGGACGAAGCCTGGAATAAACCTTTTCGAAGAATAGCTCGAACCACGGGTCGCCACGTGTGTATGCGCCACTGCGAGCGAATCTTTCATCGAATTACTCGTACGAAAAAAATAAAAGAGTCCCAAGCACCGTAGCGTGAATCTTGGCGTTATCGCGTGTATCGAGGTACAGGCGGTCCGTGGAGTGTCCAACGACAGGAATGCCGCTACGTTAATACTCTCTTTGTTAAAATGATTGACCCGATGAAAATGTTGCAAACGTTTTCTTCTTTGTCACGAATTCGATCCCACCGGGCCAACCTTGGCACTGCCACTGGCAATTGGCACCGACGGGGTTCCGGCCGTGGGTCAGTGACCCGCGATGCGTTATTGCTCGTCGTCTCCTCGGTGTACGGAATGAAACGTCGTCCGACGATTGACGCGGAAGGACAAAAACTCCCGTCCCTTGACAACCACATTTTTATAGATATGGATTATTAAATAGCACGCGAGGGATAGCGCGAAATATTAATAATGAGGTGTCGATACAGCCTGCCTTTCCTCGAAAAATTCAGAGTGCTGATAGCGGTAAAAAAAGAAAAAGAAAGAAAAAAAAAAAAGAGAGACACCTCGAAGAAGCGTCGAGACCGAGAACGTAAAGTAAATAAAAGGCCTCTCCGGGCTCAACATTCTCCGCGTAAATTTTCCTTTCGTTGCTTTTGCTTTGCATAATCAGGTTCCCTGTGCGAAATTAATCGAGTGAAATAAATTCGGAGAATCCATTAACCCTAATCGGGTATATCGCCTCTTCGCTGTATCTCGCGATTGAGGCAAACCGGTACGAGTCTACAGCGGGTATTCTATTTCGTCTCAACAAAAATTCTGGTTCCGGCGCCTATTTGACCTAAATCGGATCGTTCCAACTACCGTGAATGAGCCTTTAATTTCGCGATCGATCCAATTTCAAGAGTCCCGAAAAATAAAATCGGTTAAACACCGAAAGCCGCGTACGAATACGTACAAATGCACCGGCGAGGTGGAGCGCGTCTCTCGCGGCTCTAGAAACTGGAACGAGGCACGAGCGCAAAAAAATAAATGATCGCTAAATATCCCCCGGCAGCTAGATTGCAGCGGTAAGAAAAATACCGGAAACGTTGATCGATCTTTTTTCATCTGTTTCATCTTTCACGATCGCGAGCTTAATAAGCGAGTATCGGAAAGGTCTCGCGAGGAGCGCCGCGCGATCGGTTCGTTGCTCCGGAAGTTGCGAGTGTTCGAGGGCAGCTCGCACCGCGGGTTCGAGCGCAGCTTCTCTTCTCGGTTCCCCGGTGCTCGACCGATAATGCCACATTGAAAAATATCGTTGCACGCTGCTCGATAATTCACCGTTGAGGCGACCGACGATCCGCTTCGAACGCGTGGAACTTGCTCGATGCGTTGGGTTGTCGCGTCGAAACGCGGTACGCCTCGTTCGATTCTTGATGTCGATACAGTGCCTACTGCGGCAGTATTTGGTCACGACTCGGAGGGGAGAAGAGTCGATGAATTACGACAACGCGCCATCTTCCGAGATTAGGTGTAGATGGAACAACGAGCGTTTTGGAAAATCAATCGACTCCGTTGTAACGCGAGTACTGTTTCGTTCGCGAGTTCCGTCCGCTTGTAAGTTGAAGACAAGATTAGAATTGCTACTTGGCGTATTGTCCGTAAGAACGATGTCAACCCTCGTAAAAATCATCGCTCGAGGGCCTGGAGAGACTCGAAAGAATTTCGTGATTCGAAATTTCGAAATCCATGGAGATAAAGTTACAGGCTGTTCGTACATATAATTATATAGGATACACGCGTGTAACGGTCAAGTATGTACGATAACGAGCCATCCTGCCAAGTTCATTCAAATTTTAATACCGTAAAACAAACTGGAAGTCCAATGGAACGAGAGCGTCTCTTGAATTTTTCAGAGAGTCCTCTCGCGTTCGACTCGCGTATAAATATACAGGCTGTCCCACGTGTCCCGGCGTCCCGGGGATCAACCCCCTGAATTGCTATTCATTTTTCGAGGCAGCCGATCAGGCGCGCCATTTTAGTGGGCTTAGCCTCGAAATAATTATTATCTTTGGACGTTCAGTGTCACGTCGCAGCTCCATGACGATGCATTTTTATACCTCGAAGACAAGTCCACAATTCAATTCGCCAGAAACTCGGACATATTCGTAATCAGCGGAAAAATTCCGATCGAATAGACCCTTTTAAGAGTTGGAAAACGGAAAAAAAACATTTTTCGACCTCCCTGGCCTCTTTTCCAGAATCTCGAAAATCACGATACTTCAAAGGGTCGTAGAGTAGGCTTCTTCTATGCGATAGAGATTCATAGGGTGTGCTTGGAAAAGGTTTTTGCCTGACTTAAATAATGGCGTTGGATTCGTATCGATACCTCGTGTATAGTTTTCCCGGAAAGTTGACTCGAAAAATGGCAAAATACGAGGCCAAAGGGGTATGCATGGAAAAGTTGGCAAAAATCGATGGTCCAACTTTGAA
>JAPYZJ010004306.1:0-17151 GCA_030522765.1 Ophioninae sp. B BG-2022a | reverse complement strand
TATATATATATATATATATACGAGTCGTATATATATACGAATCGTTCAAATTTGGGAGAAACGAGAAATAAGAAATATTTCTTATTCCTTTTTTTTTTTCGTAACGTTCTCTCAAATTTGAACGATTCGACTGAGACCCGATTGGCCCGAATTTCCTTCGACCGTTTGTCAGCCTCGCTAGTCCATCGAGAATAATACGGGGTTTCTCGGAAAGGCGGCCCTCGACCGCTCATATACACCTCTCGCAATAAACGCGGAATATTACAGATGAGATGAAAGATCGATACGAAATTTTATGCGTCCGACAAACGCAGCACCCAGAATTATTGTTACGATTTTTCGTAAAACAAGGATTCATGATGATAGTGGCTTTGAAATGAATTTTTCTTCATTGTTTATTTTGTTTGTTTGGGTTTAATTTTTGGTTTGTCGAAGTTTGGGTTTGTTAAATTTTTGGTTTGTTAAAGTTTGGGTTTGTTAAATTTTTGGATAATTTTTGGTTTGTTAAAGTTTGGGTTTGTTAAATTTTTGGTTTGTTAAAGTTTGGGTTTGTTAAATTTTTGGTTTGTTAAAGTTTGGGTTTGTTAAATGTTTGGTTTGTTAAATTTTTGGTTTGTTAAAGTTTGGGTTTGTTAAATTTTTGGTTTGTTGAAGTTTGGGTTTGTTAAATTTTTGGTTTGTTAAAGTTTGGGTTTGTTCAATTTTTGGTTTGTTAAAGTTTGGGTTTGTTAAATTTTTGGTTTGTTAAAGTTTGGGTTTGTTCAATTTTTGGTTTGTTAAATTTTTGGTTTGTTGAAGTTTGGGTTTGTTAAATTTTTGGTTTGTTAAAGTTCGGGCTTGTTAACTTTTTGGTTTGTTAAAGTTTGGGTTTGTTAAATTTTTGGTTTGTTAAAGTTTGGGTTTGGGCATAATTGGCAAATTGATATTTACGAAAAATCGGAAAGAGTGCGACCAAAGCCCTTCCTTAATTATTTAATTAATGATTAATTAGTGTAATTATTTAACTAATTATTAATTGATGTCAGTAATTATTTATTCAATGATAAATTAATGTAATTATTTGATTATTTATTAATTGTTGCCGTTAGTTATTTAATTAATTATTCATTGGCGTCATGAATTATTTAATAAACGTGTCGATTATTTAATACCGTTTATCAACATCAATTAAAACTTTATTTTATCAATTAATGGTGATAACATCAATTTTTTATGTTATTGATTAATGCTATTGATATTAATTAAAATGTTGTATTAATTAATCTTGTCAATTGAGCGATACAGTGGAACCTTAATATAACGAATATTTTCTTGTTCCCCTCCAATTTGTTAAATCGAGGTTGCACTGTACTTTCATTCAATAATTTGGTCTTGTTTGGGCGTAATAATAAATATATATAATAATTATTATTATTGTCGATTAATATTTTGATCGCTAGTGATCCTGGGCTATTATTTTTTTATTTATTAGTGATAATAATGATGATGATGTTGATAATTATAAAAGTTTCGATGACGATGACTTTTAATTACCATAAATTTTTTACGCTATACGTAGATATAATTAGAAAACATCGAAATGCAATAAAATATCGATAAATACTAAAAACGTAATAAAGTAATAATTCTTTTGTCTCTTCTTCTGTTCTTTTGTCCAGTTATTTTTTTTTCACAACTTTCATGAAGCCGAGCGAAAAGTTTCAATATTGCGATGCGAAAGCCTTTCAAAAGGATTCCCATATTATTCAATGTCGAAGAAATACGATTTTTAGTGAATTGAAATTGACTTCCTGTATCTTCCTAAATTTATTTCCTATATTTAGGCTACGGTTGGGGACGAGATAGAGAAATAGCCATGCGGTTGGATTCACGAGTCAGACAAAAGTGATCGTTCCGACAGCCCAGTGGTAACGATAAACCAAAAATATTTTCCATTGTTTACCCAAAAAATTCGTGTTGAAATTGTTGGGCAATGGTGGCACTCGCAACTGCATGGAATGTTCGCGCAAGGTCTCGGTCGTTGATGCGCATTGAAGAATGAAACGTCAGCTATTTTCCAATACTGATCGCAACTAACTTTGAAGATTGGAAAGCTAGACTTTTCTAAGCATTGATGAAGACCTTTGGAACTAGTAATAGACATTGCTAAAAAAATAGGGATTTCCAGAATGGAAGCTGCGAGAATCAAAGCTAGAAATTGCTTCGACTCGAAGATTCCAACATCCAAGATTGCTTTGACATCGAAGATTCCAACATCCAGGATTCTTTCGATATTGAAGATTCCAACATTCAAGATTGCTTCGACATTGAAGATTCCAACCTCCAAGATTGCTTCGACATTGAAGATTCCAACATCCAAAAATCACCATTCTGAACTCCCTCAACCAAGATTTCTCCGACACCGAAACTTTGCATATCCGTCAACCGCCAAGCCGCCAAGTATTCCCAAAAGTCCCAATCATAAACCCAAAGAATCCTCCGCCGTCTTTTCTTCCCTCCTTTCTTCGACCAAGAAACCTCTCCGATTCCGAGCGTCTGAAATCCTTGTTTCTAGCATTAAAAACAAAGAAGCTGCGTCTCGTACCCGGACGCTTCGAGAGTTCCGCATAAAACCAAGTTGGAAAGTTGATACAACGGCGCCGTCGAAAGAGCAAATCAAGCGTCAGCAGGCCCGTCATCATTGGGGAAGAGACGTCGGAGAAAAAGGACCGTCGTAACATCCGTCACAAACTTGACGGAAAACTGTTCGTCAAGACTTCGTATACGAATCTTTTCGTCCAAACTAAAATTACTATGAGATTCTACCGTGACTGTAGAAAGTGACAAAGGGATTCGCGAATTCGTCGGACGTTGATCGAGACATCGCGATCTCACGGAAGTGAAAATAATTGACACAGCTGTGTATCGTCGACGGGGGGGAAAAAAGATGATCGAATCTCGATGAGGAAGGGGTCGGATGACGCGGGGCTCAGGAGGAGGGGGAGGAAGGGGTTAACGAAAAAAAAAAAAAAAAGAAAACGAAACGTGACACGTACCTTCCTCTTTGGGATCCGGCTGCTGCCTGTCACTCGACACAGATTCCAGAGACATCCTTCACCGTTGAATAACTCGATAGGGATGATTCTTCAGTCAGAAAAATCGCTGTTTCGTCGAGTTTTTCGGAAAAAAGGAAAAAAAAACCCCAAAAAAGAACGAAGGGAATTTCTTTTTTTTTTTCGATGCAAATACTTTCGCCGCGTAGGCCACTATCGTGCGCACGTAAACTCGTGTCCTTATCTATAGGGACTTTTTAAACAACTAGATCCTATTTCTCATTACCGTTTAGTATCACAGACTTGAAAATTTTTTTTTTTTTTATTTAAAAAAAAATTTTTTTTTCTTTTCTCTCTCTTTTGTATCCTTGGATCTTTACGCTGTGCACGCACACGTACGAGGGGGCGCGCGCATACACGCACGCGTCTCTTCAGGTCTCACGAGAGAGTTCCCCGAAAATTGGGGCGGAACTAGCGGCGGGGCAACGAATTTCCGACGCCAACTCGGTACTCTCACAGGTAAGAAAATTTCCACCAGTGTTATCTCCGGTAAAGCGTATCCTTTTTTTTTTATCTCCCGTGTTTTTTCGTTGCGAAAGATTTTCTTAAATTTTTTTTTGTTTGTTTTTCGTTAATCGAGACGAAACTTCGTCCTCGTCTTGGATAAAAACGCGCGCGCGTTTTTTCTCTCGTCGAAAAAAAATGTTTCTCGTATACACAAGCTAGATCACGCACTGCTCGATATTCCCGACGGGGCACAACAAAAAGGACGATGTTTATGTGCCCGAGGGAGAGAGAGAGAGAGAAACGGTGAAAAAAAAACAGCGATAGAGAGAGATGAAAAAACGGTGTTTTCACGCGCGGCAACGCGGTTCGCTTGACGGTCCCGTTAACACCTCGATACTTTTAAGTCACTGTTACGCGTCGCTTATTATCATTTCTCATCGAAAACTCTCAGCGACTATTCGTTATCACTAATCGTTTAATTTTATCACATAAAATGTACATATACAACGCTAGTTTAATGCTACGCAAAAATAGAAAATGGCGCACGCTTTCCCCACTTCCGCCGCTTGTTTCGTCACTGCCATCTCGATCGTGAATTTTCCTTGCGAACTCTCCGCTCTCTTCGATCCTTCCCCCCCCCCCCTGCCAGCGTATGCTTTTTTCCACGAGTATTCGCCGCGATTGACGGCGACTGACCCGCCATCTGCACAACAACCGGCGAAACTTCTCGAATCCGAACTTTCACGAGTATTCGCGAAGGAAAGAGCGCGCTTTTCGAATCGGCCAAAATGTGTTCGGGATTGGAATGGCAAGGGATCGAGATTTTTTCGAGAAAACAATTTATTCGAAATAATAAATATCGTTAATTATCGTGTAAAATAAAGAGTGAATTTTTTCTTTTTTTATCGCTCGAGGATAAAAGTTGGTTCTTACCCAGTTAGCTATATAAAAAAAAACAATTCCGCGTTGTGAAGGATGGTTAATACGATGGAACGAAACGAGGAGACGAAAAACAGAAAAATAAAGTATTTGATAAATCTTCGATAAACTAACATCTTTAATGAATAAAAAGGAATAAACAAAATAAAGAGAAACGAAGAAATTTGTGAAAAAGGAAGTTTTTCATGGGCTTCTCGCCAGTAGCGGGGCTCGATATCTCGGTCATAGTTTTCGTCACACCGTTATCAGCTTTTTCATCTTCGAGTTCATTCGCTTTGAAAATCGGTTCGAATTCTCTGGGACTTTAGTCTGTTCTCTTCCTTGCCATCGAAACCGGAAGAATAGAAGAAAGGATCAATCTCGTCGAAGAAGCCGAGCCGAAACCCACCGAGAAACCACTCGAAGATGAAGTTGATGATGTAGTGTGCCGGACGAGAACCGGAAGAATCCAAGCTGGAATCTAAGACCGTAACGAGGCAGTTTTGAACACTGGTTTCGATAATTCGGTTCGTTAGCCTGGTGGCCTGGTCGTCCCGCGACGCAGCTGCGATTTTAGCTTTTTTTCCTGCCGCTTTATAGACTTTCATTTTCTTCTCTTCGATTTGGCATCGTCCGCTGCGTCTTCGTCGTCGAGGCCTTAGCTGTTCTCTTCTTCGGCGACGGTGTCCTTGTCTTCCTCCGAGGACGCCCCTGCGGCTTTCTTCGCGTTCCCTCTGCCTTTTCTCGACTTGACGGTTTTGGGATCCTCCGCTGAAGACTCTTCGGCATTGAGGCCTTCGCCGTTGTCTTCTTCGGGTTCGGTGTCCTTATCTTCCTCCGTAATTGGCGTCTTCTTCGCATTGGCCCTTCCCTTCCTCGGCTTGGCAACCTTAGCGTTTTCTTCCGCGGCTGCGGGCGGACCTTCAGCGGTTTCTTCTTCCCCTTCGGTATCCTTATCTTCCTCCGTAGTAACTGCTTTCTTCGCCGTCGCCCTAAGCTTCCTCGGCTTGGCAACCTTAACGCCCTCTACCGGTCCGTCCGCTTCCTTCGACGCATCCGTCGCCGCTGCTTTCCCTCGCCCGCGAGTAACTTTCGCAACGGCCGTTGGCTTCTTCGCCGGTTCGCGTTTCTTCGGCTTTTCGGTTTCCTCGGGCGTTTCCTCCAAAGCTATCGATACTTTCTTCGATGCTGATCTCGCGTACGACTTCTTCGCGATCATCGGAGGCCTCGCTTCCTCCTCGTCCAAGTCATCCAGTGGAGCTTTCTTTGAGGCACCTTTTCGAGCCTTAGCTTTGTAGAAAAAAAGAAATAGAACAAACATTTCGTATACGTTCTAGTGATACTTCTTTTAAGCTTTTGTTATTCTATTGTATATTCTTCTATTATTCTCGTTTATTATTCTCTAATAATAATTCTTAGATAGATTCGAAGATTCTAGATTCTTAGATTCTTAGATCTTAGATTCGAAGATTCTAGATTCGAAGATTCTTAGATCTTAGATTCTTAGATCTTCTTCTATTAATAATAGAAGAGATATTTTATCTCTTCTATTATTCTCTATGATTCTTCTATTCATCAATTATTCTCTATTATTATTCTCTATCATTATTCTTCTATTATTCTATATTCTTCTATTCTAAGCTTCTCTAACCTATATTATTTTTTGGACCAGAACTGGATCAGCCCAATGTTAGGAGACTCTTGGAGGTAGTCCAGAGTGGTAGCTTTTTGATCGAAGCTACACGCAATGAAGTGTGCTACTTCCGATAGCTCGAACTTTTAGCAATTTTGGAGTAAAAACACACTGAAACGTTTTTTTCATGTTGCCGTCAGAAATTTATAACCTAAATTTTCCGGATCAACGACGATTATTTATTATTTATTATAACACGAAAATTGTGTTATAACACAATTTTCTGGGTGAAAGTTAGCTATGAAAACAGCGACGTTATCATATTTCGGAGATGATAGAAATAATTGAAAAATGATTGAAAAATGATTCTTAGCTTCGATGAACCAGCATTAAGTACATTAATGGAAATTAATTGAAACGAGTGAATTCAAGTTTTGAGGATTATACCCATGCGCAGTAAAACCTGACTTGAAGAAAAGGAAGAACTTTTGAAGGTCTCTAACGGCAATTCTGATACTTCATCTACTAAACGATTTGAGAGCAGTATTACTCCAGGAGATGCTCCAAAATCCGTTTTGAAAAATTTAAAGTACCGACAACCGGAATTTATTTTTGGATTGCGAAAAAGTCAAAAAAACGTGCGGAAGTTATATCGATCGGGATAAAAGAACTCACCATCGCTTCCCGCCTTTTTGGCAACGGGTTTTTTGGCGGTTTTGGTTTTCTTGGTAGGAGCGTTGTCTCGATTGAGTTCTTCAGCGCTGAGGGAGATTTTCGATTTTTTCAAGTCACCAGGGTGTTCCTGGAGGAGGCTATCGCTGCTTTTGGATCGACGAAGAGTTTGCTTGCCGCGTGGTTTTTTCGGCTCGACGTTGTTGTTGTTGGTTTCAACGTTGGTCGCTCGAGCGGCGGCTCGAGTTTTCGCGGCTCTCGGTAATCTTTTCGCGGCGTTTTCCACCGCCGTTGATTCCTTCCCCGTTAATTTATTTTCTTTGATTTTCGCTTTTTTCGGTGGTGAAACGTGTTCCGCCGTTTCGGCCGGCTCGTCTTCACCGCGCTTCGCCATTTTCGGCATCTTCGTGAAAAACGCGGTTAAATTACGGGGGAAAAAAAAAAATTGGCTTTTGTCGCTTCGAGTGTTTGCGGAACACGCGTTACTGTAGCAAGTGGTCGAGAACCCGCGAGATTTTTGGCGGGAACTCGCGTTACGGCGCATGCGCGCGCTCGTCCACCGGTGCACGAGCTTTGCACGATAAATGCCCGCCCACCGGTATCGACACTACCGGTGGCCGCGAGGGGGCGAGTTGAAAAAAATTTATACGATTATGCGTCGAAATTATCGAGGACGAACTTCTTTTTATTTTTTAACTCATAGAGGGTCGAAAACGAGCTAAAACGGATGTATAGTCACTGTGGAATGCTTTATTTCCGAGCACTCGATTACCACGTGAGGCATCTTCGCAAAGTCGCTAATTTACCGTTCCACGTTTTAACTGTGAAATCGGAAGTACGGGGATATATGAGATGCAAATTGTATAATGATTAATAGCTATGTTGCGAAGGATCTTAGCTACGGTTCTCTAAGTTCCGGGTTCGAATCCCCGGCGGGGGGGAGGTTTTTTTTCCTCGTAGTTTTCTGCAGAGTTGCGAGAGCGTTGATAAAAGTTGGTGGGCTTTATTTGATGGAAGAAGTTTGAGGTAAGAGGGACGGGAGACATTTGGTACAAAGAATGATGAAATGTGAGATGTAACGCCGTAGTAGTGGGGGGAGGTCGGAATTCATGTGTTGGTTTTTTATGATTATTTCTAGGTTCTACGGCGAGTTGGCGAGGAATTCGGAGATGAAATAAAGGAGATTCCAATAGATTTTATTGGTTTACCGTATACATGAGTCGTAACAAAACCAAAAGGGGTCACCACAGTGACGTTCCTTGCAAATAATATTCATATTATCTTCACAGAAGTCATCAATAATATTATCGCCATTAATATTGCATCGGTGTATATCTGTCTAAATAAAAGTGCTTTTATCGTCGTTGAGTATTCCATATCAGTTTAAAAGCTAATCACAGATAATTCTAGTAAATTGTCTTTTTCATTCGTAAAATTCCTTTGATATGTTACGAGTCGTGTTGAGATATGTTTAATGCTTCGAGATGGCGCCGTTTTCTTCACCACTCGAGAACACCCGGAAGATACTTTTCGATGAGTTTCTCGTAGTACGGCCACAGCTTATCAATATCCGGGACTCGATCGCTTTTCGTGTAAAGATCGTATTTACTAAAAGAAAAATAATAATTAACCTGACAATTTTAAATACAAAAGAGTATTTATAGGAAAATACATGAAATGATTAAAAATCAAATTAAATTCATGAAAGCCGAAACTGATGGATGGACGGTCGGGATTTGACTCTGCCAGTACTGTCAATTAAGCAATCCTGCGAATGGCCAATACTCGGAGCGGTGACCGTTTACAGTCGTGGTGGAATACGGGCTATGTTTATACCAACACGGGGTTTTAACAGTTTCCCCGTAATCTCGATAAATGCATTACAATGTAGCTCGAGACTATGAACGGAAGTTATAGGTTAGGTTTGCAAAGTGAGGTTAAAACGTGATCGCAAAGGTTTCAATGGGAAAAGATAAAACGTCAAAACCCGTACGAAAACGTATAACCTAAAAAAACAAATTTACAAAAAACAAACGAATTAAAAAAAAAACAAATTTACTTGCGGAAGAAAATTGATTTTTGGTTTAATGAAAATATTGAAGAAAAATCATGTTTTATCGAATGAAATTGTTGGAAAAAAAGAATTTTCCGTTTAAGGTTATGTCGAAGACGTACCGCGTGACACACGAGAATTAGTCGAAATTTTCAAATCGCAATTTCTCAAAAACGAAACATTTTTATCGTAAAATTCAAGCATGTATTTCTGTCTCTATGAATTCTACGAAGACTGATGCTCGATTTTTCGTCGTAAACTTAATCGCCGCCGAGAAAACTGATTTCGAAAATTAGTGAGGTTATGTCGTCATGCCCTTAATTGAAAAGCCAAATTTGCCGGTAATTGAAATAATTGAATGAGCGAGAATCTTACTTGAATTCGAGAATCCATTTGAGCATGTCGCGATCCTTTTGGGTAGTGAAATATTGGTAGTCGCCGCCGGCGTGCCAGGGATAGAACGAATGATATCTGATCATAGCGAGGCCCTGTTCGGGTATCTTGGTCTTGTTGTGCTTGAGGACCCGATAGAGATAGTCGTCGTGCCCCCATGACATCATCAGCTTGTCCAGACCACAAGCTGGCTTGTATATTCCATATTTTGTGCTATTTTCCAAATATAAACAAACATGAATTTTTTTTCATATCGGGCCGTTGGAGCTAAAAGCTTTTTTTTTTCGTCACAGAATACTGATTTACTTGTAACGATCGTTGTTGCCATCAGGATTGTCCTTAAAGCTGGTACTCCTGTAAACAATGGAATCGCCCCATGCGCAGCCGACCGGAAAAGTATCTCCAACTACGGCCCATTGCGGCTCGCCGTAGAACGCCATTACCTGGTCAAACACGAAAAACGCGAAAAATCAATTTTTTTTCCTTTTGTATTTGAAAATGGAATAATTTTTGTAGTTTTCCAATGTATTTGGAGTATTTAGAATTGAAATACTTTTTTTAATTCGGTTATTTGGGTTCAATTTTGAAACACGCGAAAAATCAATTTTTCTCCTTTTGTATTTGAAAATGGAATAATTTTTGCAGTTTTCCAATGTATTTGGAGTATTTAGAATTGAAATATTTTTTTTTAATTCGGTTGGGTTTGTTTGGGTTGAATTTGGAATATTCCAAATTGAAATATTTTTCGAATTTGTTTGGGTTAAATTTGGCATAGTTAAAGTTGAAATATGTTTAAAATTTGTTTGGGTTGAATTTGGAATATTCAAAATTGAAATATTTTTTAAATTCGTTTGGGTTAAATTTGGAATAATAAAAATAGAAATATTTTTTTAATTTCTTTGGGTTAAACTTGGAATAATGAAAATTCAAATATTTTTTTAATTTCTTTGGGTTAAACTTGGAATAATGAAAATTCAAATATTTTTTTAATTTGTTTGGGTTAAACTTGGAATAATGAAAATTCAAATATTGTTTTAATTTGTTTGGGTTAAATTTGGAATCATTAAAGTTGAAACATTTTTTTAATTTGTTTGGGTTAAATTTGGAACATTAAAAAATGAAATATTTTTTAAATTTGTTTGGGTTGAATTTGAAATATCTAAAATTGAAATATTTTTTTTATCTTATTGGAATTTGTTTGAATTAAATTCGGAATATTTAAAACGTAAATATTTTTTAAAATCCGTTTGGGTTTGTTTGGGTTTAATTTGGAATATTTAAAATTGAAATATTTTTTGAATTTACTTTTCCAAGATCGTGGATGAGCCCGACCAGATGGAACCAATCCATATCCGGATGATCGACCCTTATGGACTCGGCCGTTTGAAAAGCATGCACGATGTTCGGCATCGAAGTGTCCGGATCGCTCTCGTCGACGAGGTCGTTCAGTTTTACGAGAGCGTCTTTGACGCTCATTTTGAATGTGTCGAATTTCAACCACTTTTCCATACGAGCTACAGGAAAATGTCTATTAGAATTCCTGGAGCAGATCGATCACGAGGGAAATCGTTGATACATGCTTCATCCAAGATTTCGAAAATATTTTGAACCCAAACAAACCCAAACAAACGCAGCACCTGAGTTTGTTTGGGTTTGTTTGGATCATTGAATATTTTCAATAACGACTACAACCCCATGGTTTATCAATATTTATCGACTAGGGAAAACTCAAATTTGAAAAACAAAAATGCTTCCAGAATTTGTCGAATGTTTTGTCAAGTTTTTCAGTTTTATTGACGCGTATATTTTATTTAAAAAATATATATGTTTGTTTACATAAATTGAGTTTCGAGCATCCTGTGCTGTCGCAGATAAAGTTCATTGTTTTTCGTCTTTTACGTCGTTGGTATAATTCATGAATGTCTGATTAATCAATTGCTTTTTTTTTTTTTTGTTTTTTTAAATTAATTTTTTTAACTAATTTTTTTATTAATTTTTTTTTTATTAATTTTTTATTTTATTTGCTGTCCATTAGAGTAAATTGAGAGTATCGTATCGCGGCTCACTAACATCGCACGAAATCCACTGTTTGATAGGTGTGCATCGCGGTATAAGTTTTTCGCACTCTTTCCTTAATTGGATCGTTTTGATCTTCGGAGTAGTTTCTGAACTGAGTCTCCAATTTTCCCGCATAAACGGCTTCCGGTCGAAGTTTGTCTGACGGGTCGAGTATGCTGATGGACTGTCCACGGGGCTGCGAGAAACGAAGAAAAAAAAAAAAAGGAATGTCATATCCCAGTAGCGAATATCAAATTCACAGCTTTTTCACATTTTTTTTTTCATATTAAAAAAAAAAAGAAAATCATTTACAAAACGATTTAGTATTGTAACGAATGAAAATTTTATCGTTTGAGTAATCGATGAAGAAAAAAGGAAACTTGATCACGTCGGGAAAAAAAGATTACTTCATTTTTGTAGAAATACGAAATACGAAAATGAAACAGGTGTTGTCTGATTTTAAAGTCGGTTTGGTAAATCGGTTTACGATTTTTGTTTTTTTTTTTTTTTGCAGAGATGTTCAATGAAATCGATTTTTTTAGTGAAAATCGAACTTTTTTTGTAAAAAATGAAATTTTTAGTGGAAATTGAAATTTTTAGTAACAAATGAAATTTTTAGTAAATTTTTCTTTCAATCTTCAAAAATTTCGATTTTAGTAAAAATTGAAATTTTTAGTAAAATTGAAATTTTTAGTAAAATTGAAATTTTTAGTAAAAATTGAAAGTTTTAGTAAAAATTGAATTTTTTAGTAAAATTTGTTCAATTTTTAGTAAAATCGAAATTTTTAGTAAAATTTGTTCAATTTTTAGTAAAATTTGTTCAATTTTGAGTGAAATAGAAATTTTTAGAAAAAATAGAAATTTTTAGTAAATTTTTCTCCCAATCTTCGAAAATTTCAATTTTTAGTAAAAATTCAAATTTTTAGTCCTAGAAGGCTTACGGGATGGCTAATATTTTTAAGCATGGCTACATAGAAAGAAAACAAGATTTCTTGTTTTTAAACAATAATCAATAAAATTTCAATAATAAAAAAAAAATCAATAAAACAATAATCAATAAAAATTAATAAGATTTATAATAATCAATAAAAAAAAAAAAAAAACAAATAAATAAAGCAGCTAATGATTCGAAAATTTTCAAAAGTCCCTTATATTCGATCTAGCCGTTCGTGATCACGTTTCACAATAAAAAAAATGGTATATTTTCAAAATCAACGTTCAAAAGCTAGCTTTGCGAGAATTAGGTTCGATTTGTCAAGAAAACGATGATGATTCTTACCAGGCGGCTGTGCAGTTCGATACGTCATTATAGTGAACATCCTGGTTCAATATCGTTCGAATGTTTTGTCCTTTCGTATATTCGCAATAATGAACAAATAATCTCTTCAAGGAATTTTGAGTTCCAGGGAATACAACTTTTTGCCTGAACGTGGAATTTTCGAAGCTGTGGCGCGATTCGTTCGCGAAAATAGACGAGAGGAAGAGAAGCTTGACTGGTTGAGTTACGGATCGACGAGGGAAAATAATTCTCGTCACGAATGTCAGACGTAACTGAATTTCAAACTCTCGAAGCTTTCCTTAAGTATCAAACGCTTACCCTTTCACCTCCCCCTTAAAGGTATTAAGGGGGGAGGTAACAAACACTCTCGATAACAAAAGAACGCGGGTTTGGATAATTGGCTTGATAACGGTGTTGGCCTATTGGCACGTAGCCTTCACAAATTCCTCGTTTCACAAATCTCCCTCGTCACGTAAACGACGCGAAATATCTTCTTCGAGACATCGAATACGAACGTTAGAAAAAAAAAGAAAAAAAAAAAAAAAAAACTCACGCACACACGTCGAAATGCCATGAAGCGAAATTACAAAACGAAGCTTTCTCGTGTTTACAAAACTCGGTTAGAAACTCGCACTCATTTCTTATCGCTCGCTTTAACTCTCGACAATACGTTACAACTTGACTTTATTATTTCTTCAATTTTGTCGACCCCGATCGATGTTTTATATTAATCGATAATTATATCTAACGAGCCCGACAAAAGCCTCATTCACGTCGAAATTCAATTTTTTTAGCAGATTTTAAGTTTTATTTATTTATCTTTTGTTTGGGTTCGTTTGGGTTTATTTTTGTTTGGAATTTTGACACGAATTGAAAATTGAATCGAATTCTAATATGAAAATCGAATTTTATTGCTCGTATAATATATATATATTCAGTTGTTTGGGTTTGTTTAAAAGATTTAGATTCGATTTTATAATTGAATTTATTGGAAAAATCGATCCGATTTTGCTTGGCGAATATTTCGAAAAAAAAGATTGTAATATTTTATGTATTTTAGTGTTTTTGAAAATTTCGATTGAAATTCGATAGAAAGTATTTTTGAATGCATTTTTTAAATTTCGATTGCAATTTTATCGAAAATGATTTACATTTTTTTAAGTATCGAATTCCTGACATTTTTTTTCAATTCTGCATACTTTTTTGAATATTTCTAGAAAAATCGACAAACATTATTTTATGTATTTTAATATTTTTGAAAATTTCGATTGAAATTCTATCGAAAATATTTTTTAATGCATTTTTTTCAAATTTCGATTGCAGTTTTATCGAAAATGATTTACATTTTTTTAAGTATCGAATTCCTGACATTTTTTCCAATTCCGAATACTTTTTTGAATATTTCTAAAAAAGTGGACAAACATTATTTTATGTATTTTTATATTTTTAAAAATTTCGCTTGAAATTCTATCGAAAATACTGTTAAATGTATTTTTTCAAATTTCGATTGCAATTCTATCGAAAATGCATTTACATTTTTTTACGTATCGAATTCTCGAAATTTTTTTCCCAATTCCGAATACTTTTTTTAATCAGCATCCGCTGTGATTAAATTTCAATTATACAATTTAGTTAGATACTCTATTAATCGCGATCGTTATTTTTACATTTTTCGCGGATTTCGATGTATCCTTTATTTCGATCGTATTTTCTACTTGCAACCAAGAGTATTTTCCGCCGAAGATAAACAAAGTTAAATTCTGATGAAAATTGAATTTCGACTTGAATTTTTGGATAAAAATGATTTGTATTCAGGTGTGGATCGAATGAATGACAGCTATATAATTTTGGCATAAGACATGGTTGAACTTGATGATTTTTCGCATGACCGGAAATGGATAGAAAAATTTTAACATTACTCGAACTTGAATTTTCGGCAGAGGAAAAATTGATGGGCGTGAAGGTTAAAATATTTTAGCGAAAAAAGGATAATCGATTAGAGTGTTACTCACAGCTGTTTTAGACGCCATGGTTATACGATCGGAAAATATAAAAGCACAAAAACTTGACACGCGCTCTCGATCGAGAATAACAGATTAACTGAAACGTTTCAAAGAGCGAGTTGACTTTATAAATCCGAGTGGTTGTCACCCTTGACCCTCGAGTAGATCGTCGAACGTGCATATAAAAATTTATAGTATCTTATCTCAAGCTCGAGTATAAATCTCGCGATTGAAACATCGGAAAAGGCAGTAATTGTGAATTGTTCGTTCAAAGCTATTCCGCGATCGTTCCTCGATTGCCTAATCGACGTAACGATTCTTCGAGTTTTTTGGGCGTCTGATAAAGATACAGTGTTCACGATCGAGACCTTCCGGTGAAGTTTATTCCTCTCGTTCGATCCTCTTCGTTGAGTATTGATGGTGACAAAATGCGAGAAATTCTTCGATACACTTCCGGAGGAAATCTGAAAGCAGAAATATTGTTTTTAAATTCGGTGGATTTGATTGATCATTATGATGATGATGATGATGATGATGATGATAATGATGATGGCGATAACTCTGATGACAATGACGATTATGATGATGGCGATGATTATAATGATGATTGTGATGACGTTGATGACGACGATGAAGATGATGTTGACGTTGATGTTGATGAAATGATGATGACGTTGATGTTGATGAAATGATGATGATGATGATGATGATGATGATGATGATGATTATAATGATGATTGGGATGACGTTGATGACGATAATGATGATGACGTTGATATTGATGATGACGATGATATTAATGAGATGATGACGATGATAATGATTACGATGACGTTGATGACGATAATGATGATGACGACGATGAAGATGATGATGAAGTTGATATTGATGAGATGACGATGACGATGATATTAATGAGATTATGACGATGATAATGATTACAATGATGATGATGATGATGATGATGATGATCAATTTACAATAAAATCAGAATTTATTTTAAAAGAATCTATTGCCGATGAAAACAAAAAAAACGAAATCATAGGGGCTCAAAAGTTCACTCATAAAATCAAATAGCCTAAGCTTCAAAATGCAAAAATACGATTTTTCTTCCCGTCCAATTTCTCAGACCAGTCTCTCAATTTAAACGTTCAAAAATCCCCACTTCCAAAAGTTCCAAAAAAAAATCGTCAGAGCTGTGACGATTTTTTTTTAAAAGGGTCTCTTCCCCTTGTTTGCGTCCAGACCTTGCTCAGTGTTGTAAATAAATTACTCATAAATTTTTTCAATATTTTTCCGCGCGTCTCGCCGTGCGTTTCACAATCTTTCGAGATAATTTCAACGAGACGACGAGTCTGGGTGATGCGATTGAAAAATATCAAGGGATACGAACGTGACGATAAAAACAAAAATTTCGGTAAAATTCCTTATCGATTTTCTCAATGGACAATATTTGCATAAACGAATCGTTGTTTCGAGGATTTCAATGTACAATCTCGGAAATAGTAATATTAATGGAGATTAGAAACACTAATTCCAGTTATCTGTGAAAGTGAGCAACGCCTCGAACTTGAATGCTTCAGTGTTTCGTAAATCGGCGACGAAAAAAAAAAATAAAAAATAAAAAAAAAAAAATTAAAAAATAAAAAATAATAAATAAAAATAAAAAAAAAATAAAAAAAAAAAATAAAAAAATAAAAATAAAAAATTTAAAAAAACGTATCTCTTAACAAAACTGAAAAGACGAGAAAAAAAAAAGTGCGCGCACGCGCGAGAAATTAACGAAACTCCTCGGGCTTGTTCCGCAATTGAATCCAATTGGCTGCGCGCTCGCGGTCACCTTTGAGTTTATCTGAATTGATTCCCTTGACCGTTATGCAATTTCGCCGATTAAAGGTAACAATACCGCCTTGTTGGCTCGCTGCGAATTCGGATAATAACGATAGTGTGTGTGTGCGCGTGCGCCTCGTTTTATCTTCACGTTGAGAGACGTCACCGTTAAAGCGCTCATTATTGGCCTCATCATCTGGCGAAAAGAATTCTCGAGAAATTCTTTATACTCTTTATGAAAAATATCGTTTGAGGAAACGTCGAAGAAAATCGCGGATGTTTCATTTGAATTCTATCGAGTCGTCAGAGAAAACATATGTATCCTACAATCCAAACAAACACATAAATATTCTTAAACCCAAACGAACCCAAACAACCGAACTCAAACAAAGTCATAATATCCTAAAGCCTAAATAATATCCTAACCTAAATATCCTAAAACCTAATGAAATAAAAACAAATAAACAAACCCAAACGAACCCAAACAAAGTCATAATATCCTAACCTAAATATCCTAAAACCTAAATAAATAAAAACAAATAAATAACCCCAAACAAGCCCAAACGAACCCAAACGAACAAACTCAAACAAAGTCATAATATCCTAAAATCCAAATAAACACATAAATATTTGGCAACGTAAACAAACCCAAACAAATATGAATATCCTAAAACCCCCAAACAAACCCAAACAAATATGAATGTCCTAAAACTCAAACAAACCCAAACAAATATGAATATACTAAAACCCAAACAAACCCAAACAAATATGAA
>JAPYZJ010004305.1:0-13969 GCA_030522765.1 Ophioninae sp. B BG-2022a | reverse complement strand
TATTATAATGTTCGATTTATATTTCTTTTCACTCCAAAAAGTATTTTATAAGTTTATTGCGAAACAGTGATTAAAGATAAAGTATTTTTTTTTGTTTTGATATTTTAATGATTTTATATGAAAATCGATTTACAATGGTACAATGGAGGTACAATGTGGTACCTCCCGCCCAGCATGTCAATAATATATTAATAATTGATGATGTGGAAAACAACGAATAAAATATTTTCAGTTAACCTGAATTCGTTTTTTTTTTCTTTAAAATCCCTGATCATGTGCACCTAAGGAATATAAATGCAACATTCTGGAAGTATATTTCATCTCAGATTAAAAAATCACTAAAACTCATAACCTAATAGCGGGAACAAATGTTAATGGGATTTATTGACGACTGTCTGAAACAAAGTTTTTATTTTTCATATCCCATGTTATAACAAAAAACTAATTACACAGGGCTATAGACTAATGTTAGTCCTTGAAAACCCAATTTATTTCACTTTTGTTTATTGAGGGCTAATTTCTTAGGACTGTTTGCGGATCTCCTTTCTACGTCGTTACATTTCGCTGCAAACTTGAAATTTTTTAAGCAATTTCACGATCGATCAACTGGCCATACAAAGACTGCCGAGAATTTCGATTGAATTTAGCAAACCTGATTGTCCGGCGTGAGTCTACGGGGCGCGAGTTGCGATCCGCTGGTCGTCGTCGTCGTCGACGCCCTCTGGCGATCCAACAATTGCGAGACTATCATATCGACGGGATGACTCGTGTGTTGATTGAGATGAGGATTGTTCGGGTCGTCATCACCGCCGAGGAACATTGGCCTAAGTTGGGAGGCGAGTTCGTCCCTCGTCCATTCCTTCTTGTCGGGCGGCAACGCGAGACAGGGCGGCAAAGCCGCCAATTTCGCGTCACCGTCCGGATAAGGAACGTTCAGGTAATGGACGAGTACGACATCGGGATTCTGAAGTAGCCAGTAGCAGCGACGATGAAACGTCGGAAGTATCGCCGAGTGAACGTAACAACCGTAGATGCACTCGACACCTTGGACCTGCGAAGTATTTCGAGAAGTGGCCAATAGACTAGAGAAACGATCGAACGACGTCATTTGAGTTCGGCAAACGGGCAAATAAACAGTTGAAGGAGCGACCATTCTGTCTTTTCGTATACATATACTATATCGCTCTTTCGCCCTTTACGTTCACGAACAATCGGACAACCTTGAGCTTCATATGATCCTCGCGGGTTGTTTTGCCGTCTTTCCGTTTCTTCCAGCAGTAACCATCCCTTCGGTAGCGAACCTTTTTCCTCGAGTACAGTAGCATGGAGCCGCTTCGAGGTCTGACCTTCACCTCGCGGCTCTGCCATTCTCCGTGTCTCTGGAAGCTTATGAGGATCGCTGCGATTTCCTGGAGACACATCAAGACACCCGATGAGCGTCTTCGTTTTTACCGTTTTCGGATCACGCGAAGAGGCTAAACGGACGATCCACTCTACCCACCCAAAATAAAAATTTGAGAAAATCGAAACGAAAAAACATTTACGAAGAGGGACATCGGGCGTTGGGAATACAAGCCACGCTTTTACTTCTTTCTTTATACCTCTTTTTTTTTGTTGTTTTCTCCTCAATTTATACCCTCTATAAATAGAAGAAGAATCGCGAAGGAGAAGTTCGCGTGCTATTTCGCACCCGAGTATGTGTGTTGCATCGTGTATACACATGTAGGATTATTGGGGAAGGAAGTTAAAGAGACCAGGTTGAGGAGGGTTGGGGCGGACCAGGGTGGAAGGTGAAACTCGATGAAGAGGAAGGGAGGGCAAGAGCGACACAAGTGAAGCGGAACACGAGTACAAGAGTCACGGTTCGCCGGTATTGATTCAAGGGAGGGTGCCTTATTTCATTCACGCCTTGGCCTCCGGATACATCGGTTAAAGCAGAGAGGCCTGAGAGACCGAAAAAGCAAGTCGTAATCCGTTCCAACGTGGAAGCATCCGTATACGCTCATCCACATATTTTTATATATGGCAAAGAGTATAGAGAACGAATGTACAGCCGAGGACCAGACACGACGCTGACATCTGCCTTTTCTCCGTCTGGAGCTTTTGCACGTCTCAGCGAAAGCAACGAGCGACGCTGAAATAATCTCCCCTACCCCATTGAATTCTTCGTATGCTCGAAGTGAGATAGAGAAGGTCTGGGGCTGGAAAAGAGTGAGAGGGAATTCGAGATGAAGAGAATCACCTCCGTGAGAGCTTCATCTTATCAAGGTGGGTATGGTGCACACCTACATGTGTACTATACACTGTAGAGGTGAGCGAAGCCAAGTGCAAAATATTCTCATACTTTTCACGCTTCTCTGTCCTAATACCCACGAAAAGATGATTCCCAGGGTGATCGTTCATCTACCCCCTCTCTCTGTTTCTCTCCCTCTTGATTCGCAACAGAGCCAAGAAGAGGATTTGCCCTGGGACAGAGTAAAACGGATTTTCATGAAGTGTCTCCCACGAGAGGAACGTGTGGTCGAGTTTCGAGAGCCTCTCGACGAGAATTCATCATCCCCTCAACGGATACTTCGCGTTTTTTCCATCCCTCTTATTCGAGGGAGTTTCTTTCTCGTCGCTGGATGTAAAGTTTGGGCATGTTGCACCTGCGCGAGGTGCAACGTCAACGGAAGTTCCGGGTGATACGTTTCGAAGATGGAGACGTTTTAGGAAATCTGGCGGTGATGCTGCTTCGCCACGAAAATCTCTTAGGTGAAGGAGCCCGGTGATAAATTGCACAGACGACTGGATGGAAGGATGAGATTGAATGTATAGGTACGTGTATGTCTATTTATGTGTGTAGGTATATCCACGCTTTGGCGAAGAGGATTGCTGAGAAGAGCTTATACTTGGAGAGGAGTCGAGTCCTTCAGCAAAGCTGCTGCGGTCTCGCCTCTTTATATACGTTCCCTTCCGAGCATTCGAATCCTGTCGCCTCTCGATCCTCTCATACTATCATAAATTTCTGATGCAAATCGAACGGCCCGGGAATCTCTTATCGAATGCACGCTCGATTCCCGTTCGTGAGGCTCAGCGAATTTCTCCAGACCACCTATTTTCTCTCCAAGAGCTTTTTTTCTTCTTCGTCCCTTTCGGCATCTCCGCACGTACGTATGAACACTGCGATAGGTCCTTCCTCTGGACGGAGATCGACTTGTCGAGCACCGATAGTCATCCAAGCGGACAGGGATTGAATAGGAACTAAATTAATGGAGGAAATTGAAAAAGTGAAAGTGAATGTCGATTCTCTTGGCCTTAGAAACGAAAGTAGGCAAGAGTAGTGGGCTCGGTAAATCCGATAAGGAAAAGTCTACATACGGAAAATATCCAACTGTATTATTTATTGCAGGTAATACGAGTTAATAGTTATCGCGACTGGAAATAAAGT
The DNA here is from genome assembly GCA_030522765.1 of Ophioninae sp. B BG-2022a. NCBI lineage: Eukaryota > Metazoa > Arthropoda > Insecta > Hymenoptera > Ichneumonidae > Ophioninae sp. B BG-2022a. Next base: position 10,539 of record JAPYZJ010004305.1, on the reverse strand, counting down.
TTAAGTGTTTTACAAGAAACTGGACAAAAAGTTAATCGACGATCATGGATTTACAGATTCAGATCAATAATGTCTTCATGATTATCAATAATTATCAAAAACTCAATATATAGGTATTAACTTTCCCAACGATTGCTGATTAATTCAGCGTTAAAATACATCTTTCTACTACTGACAATTTTATAAATTTACAGTCAATTTTATGAACTGACTGCGAAATGTGACAACACAATCTATTTATTCGAAATTTAGTCTAATCAATAGCTTCATCCTGAATCTGGATGATATAATATTTTCAGAGTTTGGGGCGATTTAGTTCTGCTCGTATTACACCCATTAATGCCTGCTCTTTGTTCATAAAGATATGTGTTTTCTCATAAAAAAACGAGTTAGATTCTAACGTTTACAACTACTGCATCAATTAATGAACAATTTTGAAATAATTCGCGATTTATTATTTCATCAAAGACCATCATTTCTCGAATTAAAAAAAATTGTATCATCAGAATTCAATTTGAAACAAATAAATCGAATCCTAAAATTAAACTCGTTAAAAATATGTTAAAATTAACTTCAAAATTGACCCACGTAACAGTATCGCGTCAAGATATTTAGATTTGTATCGCAGAGCCTAAAAAATGATCGACGCCATTGAGAGACCAAGCTTCCAGCCAGATAAAAACGAGAATCCCTAGAAATCCTTTGCACCCGGCTAATTCAGCGATCCGACGAAAGGCACATTTGGCATCAGCATCGATTTCGCAAGACAGAAGTATTTCTGTACGGGAGAAGGAGCCAATCAGGGATATCGCTTAGCTCGGTTAAGTTCGCGATTGCTGATACATCGCGAAAACCGCACATGCCCAGCTTACATAAGCTGAAACGGGAGAGAAGTGGCCAGTCGAACGATTGATAAAAAAAAGGAAGACGAAAGAAAAAAAAAGAAAGAAAAACATGTTCAAAACGGTGCTTCGGGGTAGGCCAAAAGAGCTAGTGACGAGAGTGAAAAGCGAAGGATGGAGCGAATTACCGGATGGCCCCGGGTCGACTTCCCTCACGTTTTGCCTCATCTCATCTCTTTCCCTCTTTCTCCCTCTTTCTCTCTTCCTTCGTTACTCTCGTTCCCTTACCTTTTCTTTGTCTATCTGGTCATAGCTTGCCAGGCGAACGGCGAAACGTGATCTGGATATAAATATTCTTGTCCCTCCACCCTCGATATACCTCGTATTCCCTTGGCTTCCGGTCGTTGGACAAGCCAAGCGCGCAAGGGAAAGATAGGAAGAGGAGGAAGGGGCTCGTTCGAGTCGTTCGAGAAAAGTGGACCAAAAGAGAGGGAGAGGAGATAAGCGAGGGTAGGTGAGAGGAACCTGCCCAAGAGCATACCCACGTCCGGATCCAGGGTGGTACGAAAGAGAGAGAAAGAGAGACAGATTTAAGGGGGGAAGAGGAACAGTGTATTGGTGCACGGGAAAAGGAGACGAGAGGAGCTTCCAGCCATTAAACAGGGATAGAGGAGGGTGAAAGAGGGACCGAACACAGCGGGGTGCACACTCTTTGGATATATAGGCACATGGGCTAGGCTAAGAGATAGATGGAACCTGCCTACCTACCATGTTCCAGTGATTTACAACTGGTTAATTGATCATTTGCATTCTGGCCCGGCTTTCTGCGCGTGCAGTCAATGTATACATATATATATATAAATATGTATATATGTGTGTGTATGTGTACGTAGTCTCCAGCCAACACTCGCGAATACACACAAACGCATCGATATTTCAGCAAAAGGGCGTAAATCGCTTGACCTATGGCCTAAATCGTGTCCATCAAGCTCCTCTTCATGGCTAATCATTTACACGAACTTGTACACACGTACACACCAATGTGGGCATAAAAAACGGCTGCAGCACATCAGCTATTCGGCTTGCAACCTGAGCTGCATTGGCTATTCAGCTTGCAATCCTGGTTCCACTGAAAATCGTGTGGTCACACGCCGGACGATACTTTTCTACCTCTAGAAATCTAGTCCTTGATTCCGTGCAGGGAAACTGGCTTCAAAGGCTATGTGGGCACAGAGAGAGAGAAAAGGAGGTGGAGAAACGCGAAAGGAAAAAGATGGATAGATCAACTCCATGATTCTAGCCTAGCCCGATTTCTATACTTTCTTTTAGCCTATGTGCTGAAAGAAAAGTATGGATGAAGAGAAAAGCAAAGCACAAGTTAGGTCGCCCATGCTGCTGGGAAAAAGTTGTTTTTTTAGGAACTCTCAGCTCGAAGAGCTTTCGTTAACTCTCCTTCTCTCTATCTCTTTCTTTCTTCATCCCGAGCTAGCAAACTCTCCTTACATTCGAATGGGTCGAAATGGGTCAGGATATACGTAGAATGGAAACAGCGGGAATGCATATGCTTGCCCCTTTCGACTACTCTCGAGTCGCTGGACATACATGAAACACTAACATATATTTTATATATGATGCTTCTTATCACGGATGTGACGGGATAGATGTGACAAAGTCGTTAGTCGCCTCAATGTCCCTCGCGATATGTTCGCACTAAAGACTACGAGAATAACAGTCGTTGTTCACAATTCATTTTCAACTAGCTCCGGAAATTCCTATCGTGTGGGAATAGCTGGGCTTCAAATGAAATGTCTGTTTTTCGTTGGAATGGAAGTCCGAGCTTTTGAAAACAATTTTTGACTAGGATAGTTTACTAGGATTGTTTGTTTATATAGTATATATATATAGCAGGAATAATGTTGATGACAAAATTGTAAATCGCTCCGAAACGTTGAAACTCGAAGCGCAAAATCATTGCACTTCTAACTTCCGAAAATTTGAAAAATTGTTAAGGAAGAAATCAATAAAAATAAGATCGATTTTGGAAAAAATCGTTTCGCTGGACGAGCTTTTATTCAGTCTTAAATCAGACTCGTCGTTATGAAAAATTTCGATGAAACATTTCTCAGCTGAAACTGATTTCGTGTTTCCTTGGAGGAAGATTCAAAAGTACGATTTTTGAAAATGCTTCGAAAATTTTAACGAGGACACGTTTTTCAGTTAAGTTTGAGTCAATATAATTGCTGTACCACAGGATGTACGCATGTAAGAAGTTCGAACCGAGCAGCTGCAACGTTCGAACCGAGATTTCTCAAAGATGAATCATTTTCAACTTGAAATAAAATCATCTATCTCTTTCAGCTTTCTAAAATTTCTGGGGTTACGTCGATAACTTTCTCAAAGTATTACTGTATAAATATTTACAAAATACCTGAAATTCTTGACAATTTCGGAAACATTTTTTGGTAGAATAACATTTTTAAATATAACAATTTTTATTAACATTTCGAAGATAATTTTATTCCCATTCAGAATTTAATTAATAATTAAATTCCGAATTGGAATAAAAATCTTTCCTCTCAAACTCTATCCATAATTTAATCCTCAATTAAATTCTGAACGGATTTAATTAAATGCAGTCAAAGTGCATCCGTAAAAACACCTTAGCGAAAAAAAACGAAACAGCCAAGGCAAAATATCATATTCGATGATGCAATATAACCTGTCGACTCGAAAAACATTCAAACCCAACTTCCCTTCGAAATCCTCTCGCAACCCCAAAAACGTTTACGCTTAGAAAAAAACCAAAAAAGGCAAAAACAATTTCTCGCACACGCAAAGCCCTGCTGCTATATGGATGACTGTGACTAAAGACACGCGCTCGTGACTCCGTTGACGTATTATGCAAATTTCTCGTGCCCTCTTCGTCAGCGCGCCGGACTTTCTGGAGGGTTGATTTGTTCGTGTACCTACTCCGGAAGATTCCTGCCGTTGTTTCGAGGTCGGGCAAACAGACGACCGCCGATGGTACGAAGAGGGGAGTGGAGAGAACAAAAGAATAATAAAAAAGAAAAAAATAATAAAAAAGAAAAAAAAAGGAACAAAGGAAGAGTGGAAGGTGTGAGGGCAGAGTCAGAGAGGGAGGAGGGCTTGGGGGTTTCTTCATGACGAGGTTCGGAGGAAAAACTAATTTCGACTGTCATTACGTCGAGTGTCTGACTCGGCAGCTGACCCACCAACGCGCCTCTCAGAGTAATTTAGCTCGATAGGAGAATCGAGGAATGGGAAGATCCTCATCTTTATGTCCTCTGCACCAACTCTTCCCCCCCCCTCCCCTCCTACCGCCCTTTTCCGACCAACTCTCACTCAGAGCTTTTCCCGAATTCTCGCAGTTTGAAACCCCCCTCACGATTTATTTTATGTACGTCTGTATAGGGGGCTGCACGTTTGTATGCATCCCCATTGGGCTTGTGTACTTGCTAGGGAATAGGAAGAGATTTTCCACACGTGAGAGTGGCCGGATTCGTTAAGCGCGAAGACGTGCCAACAGCACCATAGATTTCGCCAAGGAGCTTGCGAGAAGCTGCGCTTTTCTTTTTTTTTTTTCATTCTTTTTCTCCAACTGGCGTCGTACGTTTCGCGAATACACACGTATACTGGATGAGACACGAGATACGGAACGTCTGAATACGTTGGGTTTGAAAATACGAGGTATTTTCGGAATTTGAATCGTTTGCAAAGACGCATATTAATGTCGTAATATATCTTTTTTGTTTTATTTTTTTCAGATTTTTTTCGGAGTCATCGAAGGTTTTTGAAATGAATAGCATTTTTTTTTCTGTCGTCTATTGTAGCGTGCATTAATGTGCATTCAACTGAGTTACGTTGCATTGCCTTTCAATGGAAATAAATATTTGCAATCAATGTTTAATAATCTTTCCAATTATTGAATAAATACGAGGTTTGTTCGAATAATACGGTGATTTTCAATTTTTGCGGACTATGTACATTCGATTTTCGATTTCTTTTTTTTTTTGCTACGCTGGTACACGTGTCGCCAACGTGTGTTGACAGAATCAGCGTTTTTGCATATTCAGTTTGTTTTTAGCAGATATAAAGGTTAGACGTGTTTTCGTGTAATTGGCGATTTTTTGCTGTCAAAAACGATAATGCACTTACTCGCGCATTATTGCTTGTTCGTGATTGTTTTGCAATTTTTTTTTAGTTCCGAAAACTGAAAACAGCCATGTCAGGAGATTTGCCACGATTGAGGAGACAAAAATTTTATCGCTGGAAGAGCTCGAGGCCAAATGAAAAAAGCACATGTCAGAAGTATTTCGAGAATTGCAAAAATGGCTGGCACAAGTTTATTATATCTGAGGAGGATTTATTTATCAATATTCATAAATAAAATAATATTATTTTTAAAAATAAAATAAAATTTTTTAAATAAAATAAAATTTTTTTAAATAAAATAAATTTTTTTAAAATAAAATAAATTTCTTAAAAATAAAATAATAATATTTTTCGAGAAAGTTACAAAGTTACCTTTTTTTTTAACAAACCTACATAAAAGTCCGTTATATCCGGAATAAATGAAAAAATGTAAAAAAAACTGCGAATGAACAGGAAACGAGAAGAGGGTAGTTCACCCCTTGGGAAAAAAACATTCGAGTTTTGCAGCAGAACAAGACACAACTTTGGAGTTAAGAGGAATACCGTTGATCAATTCCACACAGAAAAAAAAAACAACTGCAATGAAAGTATTCAAGTGAGGGGTAGTTTTAGCCCCCTCGAGATCGCTGCTTAACAAAAGTGCAAAAACACGTAAACCTTCGTTTTATCCCTCCTTCGAGTGCTTCGTTGCATACAATTTAAACTACCCCTATTCAATGTAGGGCGAGTTCAAATAAAGGGGTGCTCCATCCCTCCACTTTTTGTAATTTATCCTCAGCAGATTTTTTATCGTTCCACATTAATGTTCGTTTTTGTTTCCCTGAAATTGGCGGCTTGTGGATATAAGTGTAAACCTAACATGCCTTCCTCGAAGCCTCTTTCTCCCGCCATTAAACATGTTTTTCCACCAATAAAAAAAATAAATACCTTTTTTTCCACCAATAAAAAAAAATAAATACCTTTTTTTTCCACCAATAAAAAAAATAAATACCTTTTTTTCCCACCAATAAAAAAATACGTTTTTTCCACCATTAAAAAAATACCTTTTTTTTCTGGTAGATAAAAAAAAATCGTTTTTTTTCTGCCACATAAAATTTACATGATAAAGGGAAAAGAACGATTTTTTCTCATTGGTCGAGGAAAACTTAACTTCTTTAAGGGTAGTAGATCTTTTTTTTCGAAGGATATATGGCTTTTTTATTTCGTACAATTTTTTATATAACTAATTTTTTTTTTGCTACAAAAATGAGTATAAAAAATATTCAGATTTAAAAAACGCAGTGACGATAGCAGCAGATATCAAGGTTAAAATGGAAACGATCGCATTGACTGTCTCTTAACGTATTTTTACACCTTTATACCTGTGAAGTGACCATATATATAAAAATATACATAACATCACTATATATTCTCTTTTGCTTTTCGTGTAAGTATACTGTGGAGAAGTGCTCTCCTAAACCGGAAGTGATGCATTCACGTTGATTTACACGGGAGTTCTCGCGGAGCGCGAAGGTCGGTAAATCGACTCTTCTTTCGTGCCTGCGCGAGCCTCATTTAGAATTTACGAAAAAAAAAGTAGAAAAAGTAGGTATGCATTACCGTTTGTTCAATCGTGACACGCTTATGATGCAAATGTATGGTAAGCCGTCTAGGCAATGAGGAATCACCAACGTGGTCAATAAGAGCCGAGAATATAAATTAAAAATTTGTCGACAGTTGAGTATTAGAATTTTTTCGTTACGCCAAATTTCGTCTGAATATTTCGAGTGATATTTCTTTTTATTCGTTATTTTTTTAATGAATAATTCCACTCGAACAATTTAGCAATAACGAATGATTATTTATCGTGAGGAATTCGATTGGCAACGAGAAGTCAAAAAAAAAAATATTTTGTGTCTCACCATTTCTATTTTTCTGGCTGTATGGTTTATCCATATTTCGGAAAAATAAATGGCAATTTGGCAAAAATAAATGACGATTCTTCATAAGAAATTCAATTGGCAACGAGAAGTAAAAAAAATATATTTTGTGTCTCCCCATTTCTATTTTTCTCGCTAAAATGTTTATTCCATATTTCGGAAAAATAAATGGCAATTTGGCAAAAATAAATAACGATTCTCCATAATAAATTCAATTGGCAACAAGGAGTAAAAAAATCTATTTTGGGTTCCTCCATATCTCTTTCTGGCACTCACGTTTACTTTATATTCATCGTAGATTCGCCCGAGCAAAAAAAAACGAAAAAAAAAATTAACATAACTCAGTAATGATTTGCGAGATGGGAAAGCCGCCACTTTTTATCCAGCTCCGTGCATCCGGAATGGCGTTTCAAGTGGTCTCGATGGAACTACCAAATGGTCATAATTATTTGTAGAAAATTTACGGATCGGTAGACCGGGTAAATTCAGCAATTGCTTCGAAATAAGAACAAAAAAAAAAAGATCGAAAAAAAAAATTAGCATTGCAACGTTCGTTTCTGAGCGCGGGAATGGTCGAGGAAGAACTTGCACCGGTCAGCCTTTGGCGAACACGCGACGTCATCACGAGAGAAAATAATTTCAAAGCTTGCGAAAGAGTTTGGGAACCCCTGTGGAAACAGCTTGCATGAGAGGTATCGTGTCGAGTTTACGTGTGTATTCGTTAATGTTCGTTCGTTTGGGTTATAGGATTAGGGTCAAGCTCTTGTTAATCTACAAAAATAATGTTACAACCCCCAGAGCTTGGTATCGCATCAGGAATTTTGGTGAGCGAAGATCAGCGTTAACCGGAAGTTCGTCCTCGCGTTGTCCACTCGAGCTGATGGCTCATCTAAATTATAACGTACCTAAGCGTAACGAGGGATAATCACGGCCACGAATATCCACGTTACCGGTCCAACGTTGCGTAATATAAAGTAGGATCATTTTCGACCCCCATTATCAGGAGATAGGAAGGGATGGCTATGGAAAATAATCGCTGAACTCGTGATCGCAATAATTTGTCAAACGAATTATAAACTTCCATCCCCGGATTCGAGTTTCTTGTCGTATATGTATGTACACGTATGCGCCACGTGTGTGCCATGGATTTCGACGCGTTTGCTCTCTTGACCACGCAAAGCTTTGTATCGATTTTTTTTTCTCACTGAACTGCGCGAAGCCGAGTTAATTTCCCCAGGGCACACCTGATCTACGAATATAGGCTTATAGTTTCAACCCCTGATCGATTTAACGAGAGGGAGTCACTTTTTTCTTTTTTTTTTCGCTCCTTCGCTTCACGAACCCGCGATACGTCGCCGACTTTTCAACTCTGTGGAGAATAAATTCGCGAAATATCGTGTGACAACGATTATCGGAGCTCCAACGCCCGATGGTAAGGGAAATTTACACGCGGATATTAATTTTTAAACGTATCAACAATTTGACGATTTAACTGCGTTCAATTATCATTTGGTCATCTTTTATTTCGGTCGTTTCGTTTTCATTCGTTCGCAGACGACGAATTACTCGCTTGATAAAATCGTGTTGATGCAATTTTTACCTTTTCTCGGTTCGTCCGGAATATGGTAACTTGTCATCAAGGGTGAGTGCAGATATGTGTACTTTTACGTATAAATATAAAGCCGAAGTTTGAATTTTTGAAACGTTTTTTTATTCAACGCAAATGATTGATTTTTTCACAATTTTTTTTTCGTCTTGTTTGAACTACGAAAATGAGGAATTTTTTTTTTGGAATTGTCATTTTAGGGTTTGATCTTTGAACCTGCAAAAATGATTTCAGATAGATATGGAAATGTGAAAAAAAGGAATTTTTCGAATAATAAACGATTAAGAATTATATGTATCAGGACTTTTTTATTCGCTCGATAACTTCAATTAATTTGAACGTTTTGAGGTCAACGTTTCCTGAAATAGTGAGTTCTGTAGAATTTTGAAACAAGCTAGAGTTTTATCCAATTTTGAAACCCAAAGATTGCACACGAATATATATTCTAAATTGCTAAACTCAATATTAAAATTCTCATTGATTTTATAAACCACAACGAATCGGTGCAGTATTAATAATATAATTTTATAAACCCTTAATAGTAATACAATAGAGTATTTAAATTATAATTCGAATAAACTCGTTTAAATTCGAAGCATTTCATGGCCACCTCGATTACCTAGTTTTCACGAGTGTTACTTTACAATTCTCGTCATTAAATAAATTCAATATTGACGAAACAAATTTCAGTTTGAATGTAAGTATACCATAATACAAATAAAATTGCTTAAATTCAAATAAAGATAGTGAACTCTTTTTCGAAATTTGTAGTTATCGAGCTCGGATTTTCCGGCTGTGATGTTATTGAATCACGAGACTCTTTCAAAATTCTGAACTTACTTCTCAACACCAGATACTTCCAAAATCCCGCTTTCCAACGTTCCTTTCAACATCACGAGAAAATCGCGATACGAAAAGAATTTCCGGTATCGAAATCTTCGCGAAGTAAACTACAAAAAAGGAATATAAAATATATAAAAGCTCGATGCTAAAGGGAGGAAAAAAAGCTCGACGAAAAAAAAGCTTTCCCAATTAATTTCAATATTTCCATGCTTGAGGTCATCCATTATCACGTCCATTTAATTACGCTAACAAATTCCGTTTCCCAATAGGTCCATGGAGAATTTTCGTCCCACTTACCGGGTCGCAAACGAGAGAAAAAAAAAGCTCCGAGAGTAAAAGACATCCAATAATTCGCTTGGCATGTAAAAGGAAGTCAGAAAGTGGACGGGTGGTCAAATAACTATTTGCCTTCCCATCATCCTCCACTACAAGGATGTAACTGTCGATCGTAGAATTTTTCCATTTACGTATTTTTCCCTGGCATTCCGTTCGTCGTCCCCCCTCCCCCCTCCCGCACTTTTTTTTGTTCCCCCCGGCGAACAAAGGCCCGACGAACTTCCGCCCAACGAATCCTGGCGGATTCATACATCCGCGGTACGTTTGCGACCCGGTGTGTCGAGATAAAATAACGCTTCAGCGATCCGAAGTTTCGGGTAGATGCCACAAAGAACAGAACACGTCGAAACAGTCGGACATCCGCGTACAAAAGTCAGTAGGAAAAAGTGCACCGAATGTGCACGAAGTTGTTGCGAACCGACAGCAATACAGAAATTGAGCTTTTCCACGTTTTTGGAGGAGGATCGCGATCCACGGAGCGATGAGTATACACACCGCGAGTGGATGAATAAAACCGGAACTCTTCTACCGGCTCGCATTCCATGAGGAGGAATGGGGGAGGAAACGATGACGACCGCACTCTCGATTGTTGCAGTTTTTGTGAAGCTTCTCGTTACTCGGGGTGCGGTATAATTGTAGAGATCCCCGAGAGAGAATAACATATATATATATATACAGGGTGTCCCAGCTAAGAATGTCGTCCTTGAAATGGGAGGTAGGCGGTGAAATTCTAAGACGATTGATATAAGCATGTATGGGTCTCAGATCAACCCCTGAATTGTTATTAATTTTTTACGGCAGCCAATCGGACGCGCCCGAG
>JAPYZJ010004304.1:0-13971 GCA_030522765.1 Ophioninae sp. B BG-2022a | reverse complement strand
ATTGTTCAACAGACTCCTTTCATCATTCGTAGAGTAGGAAACCCAAACCTTCGACCAGAAAGCTCAAAATTCTGAATTTGAATTTATCAAACCTACGGGTTTCGTTGATTTTTGGTTTTGTTTGGGTTTGTTAAAAATCAAGGGCTTAAAATCAAACTAACGAACCCAAATGGTATCCAGGTATAAAAATTCTGAATTTGAATTTATCAAACCTACAAATTTCGTTGTATTTTACTTTTGTTTGGGTTTGTTAAAAATCAAGGGTTTAAAATCAAACCAACGAACCCAAACAAGCCCAAACAAATTTCGTTAACTTTTACGAAATTTTTAGTTTTGGACTATCAAAATTGGGAATTTTGAGTCATCTGGTCAATCGAAGTTTGGGTTTACTACTCTACCCTCATCATTCAAGAGTTCAGCACTCGGTTGGTTCGCTTGACCGCGATGGATAAAAACTCTAGCAAACGATATATAACCCAAACGGATCATTCTGATGGTTGCTTCCTCTACGGTGGTTAACGGTATTCCATCGTACATGAAAAAAATAGCCTTTTGAGCATGTGTATGTTCAAGAGAGAGAAGGAACGTGGATGGATAGGATACGCGTCCTTATCCTCGAATATACACATATGTACATCCTGCCACGTACTAGCTGAATACGGATGATGGATGTTGCTCGAGCATTATTGCACGCATCGATATCTCCAATATATCGCCCTCAACGATGTGTTCTCTACCTCGACTATGATGAATAGATCGATTGACTTGATAGTATTGAATCTCGAGGCCTTCATCGACAGATTCCAACCTAACTTTATTCACTTTTGAATTTTGGTTTTTTTTTTATCAGACATGTAGACTACTTTTACTTATGACGTTGAAGAACGAATATTAATACCCTTCGATTATTTAAATATATTTTATTCACTTGAAATATTAAAATCGCTGAAACGTATTTACGTGCTTTTATAAATGAGACTTAAAAACCACTTAAATTAATATATGGTTTATATGAAACAATAATATTCTTAATATGGGAGCTTTTATTTTTTTAATAATTATATTTAAAGTATATTTTTATGTACAAATATTTTTTTACTAAGTCACTTATGTATGGCTTTAAATCAAATTTTGAAGATCTCCATTTTTGAGTATTGAATAAATTAGATTTATTGAATTTCTGTAATTGTATTTTTATTTGGCATAACAGTAATTAGAGATATTTTATCACAGGTTTATAGTGAGTTTCAGGATTTTTATTCAACAAATTTGAGGTGGTTTTACAGTTAACGAAATACAGTTGATAAAATAACGTGTTAGGGACATTAATGATTATACTTCTGAATTTTGTACACCCAATTTATTTATAATTACAAATAGGTGGCTTCGTAAACAATTTTTTTTTACTTTTTCGTACGTTATATAAAAGCCTGTTTTTTACAAATATTATTTTTAATTATTAAACTAACATTTCCCTCATTACTTATCTTATAACAACTATTCTTCGTCTTTTTACTCTTTATTTCATTCTTTTACAGAAAAAGTAAAATATTTTATGAATTTTTTTAAATTGCATCATGAATTGTCACTTTCAACATGCTTGAAGGAAAAACATGAATTTTCCATTTTATATCTCACAGGAAGTCCAGTTAAAAAAATACTCTTAAATAAAAATAGAATAAAAATCTATTTTGAACGAAGATAAAAATACAAAAATAATTATTTGTGGAATCAATATCGTTGCATCTCAACGTAATTATCAACGTACATTATCAACAATGTACAATTATCAATTCGTTCATTTTGATTTATTTTAATTATTTCTAACGACGCAAAACCGGCCAAGTAAACCCAAACAAAATGATTTCATCCCTGAAAGTCTGAGAAAGAGCTGAGAGGATTTAAAGTTTTTTTTTTTGCCACATTGAGAATTGACGTAACGGCAAAAATCTATACGTTGAAACATTTCGTTGATACGTTGGAATCGTGTCCCGTAAGCGTTTGGCGAGGGTTGCCAACGTGGCAAGAGAAAGACTTACCCTTCGACTGCACGGTCATTAATCACTCGACTTTTCTCGCCAGGGCTCGTATACGAGGACGATCGACCTCTGTCGACGCCATCCTCATTCCTTTTACCACCACTGACTCAAACTTCATTGGCCCTCTGTGGGCTGCACATTGTGTGCACTCTCGTCTGTGAACCCAAACACAATGATGTGAGAATGTGTATAGGTGGGGTGTGCATACATATAAGTCAGTATCCCAAGAGGAAAACAAATTTACAATCTATTTAAAAGGCTTTCCAATCGACTGCGATTCCCTGCTGAGAGTTCCTCACTCCCATGTACGTAATACATTTGGAAATTGTACCTTTTTTTCTTTACCATAAATAATCTTGTCAGTGATCACTGAAATAGTGCAATTATTTAAAAAAATATCAAAATCGACGTAATTTTAGACTTAACTTTGGAAAAAATAATTATATGGGGAGACCAGGGACAAAAGTAATAAGTAATTGTCAATTATAACATTTGTGATAAAATAAATACAGCTATATTAAATTTAAGTTTATGGACTAAACGTGTGCTCTATAATTTTATATAATATATTAGATAAAAATATATTAGATAAAAAATATATTAGATAAAAAATATATTAGATTAAATGATATATTAGATGAAAAATATATTTGATAAAAATATATTAGATAAAAAAATATATTAGATTAAATGATATATTAGATGAAAAATATATTTGATAAAAATATATTAGATAAAAAAATATATTAGATAAAAAATATATTAGATCAAAAAATATATTAGATCAAAAAATGTATTAGATAAAAAAAAAGCTGCAGAAAAAAATAGGAGATTGTTAATTTCGACCCCATGGTCAAAGAAGGAGTAGAAAAATACAAAAACTATACACTCAGTGTTACCTGTTGATTCCTCACTTTTTCAAAAATATAACCAGAATAAATTCCTCATCGATTTGTACTACAAAATTCTCGTTTTTTCTTTTGCGAAATCGACGGAAGTTAAAACTTTGTTTTAAGAGGTGTTTTTCTACCTTACATCCGTTTTTACGACGGTGAAAAAAAAAAACTTATCTAATAGTTTGTAATACTCTGAAATATATGTGATTTCCGACAGAATCGAAGGTGAAGATGGAAGTAACGTTTCGCGATCGTGAGTACTAAAAAACATAAAAAAAAAAGGTAATCACGATCGTCACAAGTGCGCACGGACACCCGTTTACGGTTTTACCGAGCGGCTTAACTCGCATGAGATTTTATACGAGATGATCTCGTCGAAGGATCTTGCGGTGCGCGTCGCCGGTAATAAACTCACCATCCGGTATGCGAACGACGTCACGTACCTCCGAGCTCGTAATCGTGAATCACCTGAACGCGATAATGAACGAATCGTGGTATCAAGAATCATCCGAATGAAAACAAAAATTGATCATAAATAATAATTTAATGAAACATGTCCTCAGGTCACGAACGATTTTATTAAATATAAAATAGAAATATTTATTTCATTATTGAGAGGACATTATGAAGATTATAATCTTTTTATATTATTTTATTATTATATATATTATATTATTATATATTATTATATATTACGATTATTTTATATTATAATCTTTTAACTTTTCACTCGTGTCCTGCTGTTAACTATTGCCAAAAATGAAAAAAAGATAAAAAAATATTGATTATTTTTTCAAAAATATTTTGAAAATGACAAAAAATCATTTTCTTTTAATATTAAAAAAAAAAATCATCGAACCTTCTATTTCATCATGAGTCTGTATTAGAAAAAATCCATTTTTGTTTCACTCGATTTCGCACCGTCAACTATTAGCCCCTCTTTAAGGGGTATGATATAAAAAATAAATATAAATAAATAAATATAATCGTTGATTAAAAAGATTTTATGGTTTTTCTTGCATACTCGTATAATCAATATAAAATGATAATAGCTTTCCATCACTGTTTGCATAAATACAGACGTAATTGTTACAGTAATATACTGTGCTTAAGGGCTGTAAAAAAAAGCAATAAAAACGTAATTTGTAAAAAGATCGATAAAACTCAGCATAATCGGATGCTTCAAAAATGACGAGGGAGTTGGAGGTATACGACGAAGCTTAGTAAAAATTCCTGATCCGCATACCGCTCGGTTCACCCTAACCTCATCCCCTTAACGAGAGTCAACGACAAGTAGTCGTTGATGCTCTCTCTCTCTCTCTCTCTCTTCTCCCAACCTCTATTCTTACACGTTGTCGGGTACGCTAACACGCACGCGAAGAGCACTATAGATGCTTACCACTTTGCATTCAAGAGAACACTCACGTGCCCCTGGCGAAGTAGAGAAAGGACGAGGGAGAAGAGAGGCAAAACGAAAGAGAATTGCACGCGGAGAATCCGAAGTATACGAGAGGTTTTTTCTATCTCGTTCAAGGAGAAAAAAAAAAGAAAAAAGTAGAAAAAAAAAAGAAAAGAGGTTTTCATGCCTAAAATTTTTCACGAAATTGATTTTGCGAAATAACGACAGTCATTCGCGAGAGTTCCGAATGAGAGAATGTAGAAGGTGTGGAAGAGGGTGAAAGTGGATAAATCGAGAGGGAGTCCCGTGGCAATATTGGAAAATTTAATCGCCTGAGGATTGCGAGAGGTTTGGGCGAATGTGTGCTGACAGCTAGTTAGCAGAGAAACGTAGAGTAGAAAGCGATATGAAGATAATATGACGACGAATCGATAGAGTCTTCCTTCTCCTAGCCTGAATTCTACCAAGACTCCAATAGTCTTTTTCTATATTCCTCTTCAATCTGCATCTAGATAAGAACGCCTAGCAAAGTAGATTGGAGGGCTTATGCAATTCACCAAGATAGTGAAGGAATGTGCGTCTCGTGAAATCACAGTATCCCTAAAAGACTCAGGCCCCTGTTCCTTATGAACCAGGAAGGCGCCAATGGAAAAAAATAATCTGATGTGCTTAAAGGATCGAAGAGGGTTCGACTGCTCAAATGCTTTCGCGGATAACTATTTTTCTTTCACGACTGCCAGTCATCCGGTAGCAATTTCAAGATTTACGACACCTTTCGGACATTTGGGAAAGGAAGTATTCAGTTGTTTATCAATAGCGTAGATTTATAATAATTTGTATGATTGGGAATGGCAGAAACAGCTGAAAAATCAGAAATCACCACGAACTGTCAAGGATTCTCATTGATGTCATCAGAGAAGCAATCCTCTTGTTCTTTTTTAGAACAGGAAGCGTGCTTTAGCTGAATGTTGAAACGATAAAAAAAAAAAAAAATTTGAATCAAAAACACATTAGAGTCAAATAGGCAGCTGATTTTTTACTCGAAGTAAATGTTATTTCAAAATGCTGGTGTAAAAACCCAATATCTCGCAGTCTGTAAAGATTTTTCCTTGATATCTCTCTGATTGGTAATCTTCACACTATCCCTCTTTTTTTGCCTCTCCTCTTCACCCTTCTCACCCGAGCTATTTCTCTTAGGAGGAACGTTTTTCACCATACGCACACAAAGAGCTTTTTGACTGTCGATTCTATCTTGCCCATAGCAGAGATCGAGTTTTATTACGACCAAAGGAGTCAGCCCTCGCGGGGAAACCCTCTCGCTCTTTCACGGATCTTGAACTTTAACAGTCGTACTTTAATTAACGCTTCGATGGATATATATCCAAATGGCGAGAGAAGAGAAGATAAAAAAAATCCCCATCGGAGTGGAAGAGCTTTTCGTTTTTCTCGTGCCTGGAAATTTGATCAGTCTGTAGATATCATCGTGCTCACCGATATCCACAATTACAGTCTTCACAAAGAAGAATACTGATATTGTAGTTTTGAAGAACCTGACCGTCTAGACCCGAAAATATTTACAGGTTTAATTCAGCTGATGGTCATGACATGATTACATAATTCGTGGCATTATTACAAAAAATAATTGTCAGTGAATTACGAATCTGGAATTACCCGAGTGATGTAGGAACTTGAAAATTTATCAGGGAATAATACAGAATGGAGAAAGGGGTTTTACACGAATGGTCAGATAACGTCCAAACCCAAACAAACCGCTGCGCAGTCATTAGCAAGAGCTAAAAAGATTCACGAGGGTAAAGCGAAGAAGAGAATAGATTGAAAATGTGTAGACAGTCGTATAAGCGAGGGAGAATGGTACTGTTACGAAAGATTCGCTGAAGGAGATGGGTGCGAGATGAAAAAGGGTAGAGACGACGTATTGGTCGCTAATACCGAGGCATCTCTGCGTCCATTAGGCGGGCGAGCCGAAATCTCGAATAAACGTAACTCGTTGAATATTTCAGGGAGCTCTCATTCCTCTCATTAGCCAGCATTTGCCTACAGAGAGGGTTAGGGAAGGTGGGGTGGTCGAGGTGAACAGGGCACACGCGAGGTATTGCCGCTTGTTAGCTAGATACGAGAGGTGTCCACGATGCCATCGCAGCTGTGGCTAGAGGCCTCAACAACCTTCATACATTTTCCATGAATAAAAGCACCATGGTCGACTTTCCCTCAGGGCAGTCTATTTTAGGACTGTGGACGCCATGAAATGGGAATGAAAGGCAAAGAATGAAAGAAAGGGTGGAAGAGAAATGGAGGGATGGAGAGAGACGAGAGATGACGATAGACACACAGAAATGGCAAATCTGGTTGTGGTTAAGGTCTTATACAATTTCGTCGCTGTAAAATACTAATGCTGGCCGCGGGTCTTTCACGTTACAACCAACCTGTACGTCATGCCCACACTTCAAACCCATAAATTCTCGAGGCGCTTGGCAACGGTGACTCTGGCATCCGTAAATTAATTATGTAATGACTCGGCTGGTCTTTCAGATGGGAATGGCAGCTGAAAGAAATTTTTCATCCGGGAATAATTGAGATAACGATAAAGACGGACCGGTAGAACTTTCTTATTCCCGAATGACCAACGCAACCTACGTATATGGATTATATCAGCGAAGGTTAAAAGAAGTTTCAAATTTGGTATTGTGCAAGTTCGGATAGAAGGCAATATTAGCTTTTCACGGGTCGAACTTTCAAGCATATGCAAAGGGTTAGCCACAGAGCTTCGTTCGCGTTCACGTCTATTCCATGTCTCAGTGGAAAAGTGCTCCACTCAATTAAACTTGGTCGAATTCAGGTCGAGGCTTGTGGAGTCAATTCGTATGTAGAGCTTTTCGTAATACTGGTCCGGAGAAAGTGTGAGGAGAAGAGAGCAGAGAGCAGATGGAACAAGCTATTTCTCACTAGCTCTCCAGTTCACCAGAGTCGTTTGCTGTATGCTGGGTAGCATTGCTACGTATATACATGCGCCATGGGACAGTCCGGTGGGGCATGTCTCATTCCTAGATTTGCCGTTGGATCGCTTTTTACGCCGGCGTGAGATGAATAATTTTCCACCTCGGTGATCTATGCCGTGTCATACCTCGTTGCCCGTGTGTACCGGCCCATGCACTCGATGTCCCCTCGCGAAAAATCGGTGAGCCGGTACGACACGATGGACTCGTTGCGTGATGGAGTTGACGGAAGAGGATGGGGTTGAAACCCGTGGGCAGGCCCCCCCCCGAATGAGCTTGCAAATCGAGAGAAGATGGCGCGTGGTAGGCCTGTTGGCTTTCATCGTGTCAACGGGAAAGAGGACTTCGATATTCGTAATTCATCATTTGTATGCAGCTGTGCCACCAAGTCCACTGGGCTCTGCGCGCAGGAGACTACGCGACGTGGAATTCCCGAATGTAGACGCTCCGTCCATCGGTGATGCTTTTTGAATCAAAAACAAGTCGACGAATCAAATTGTAGTCAAATTGGAGAACGAACTCGTTTATTCGTTGGAGACACGTGTCATGAAAAAAAAACACACCTGGAGCTAAATATAAATCACGAACGACAAGAACATTGTTGAAAGTTATCGATCTCTCGTAAACTGTGCGCAAGGTATAGACCCTTGTGAGAATGCAACAGTGATGAAGAGTGGAAGCAACGCAGACTATCGTTCCGTCGGTGTGATATCTCTTGCCACTCAATTTGTATGTTAATTTTCAAACGTTTGCTGCCCGCTAATAATGTTATGTTTATTCAGCGACAATAAAACCGACAGGAACTCTAGACTAGTTTGGGGTACTGCACGTGTGCGCTGCTTAATTTTCACTCTTCGTTGCCTCTTTTAACACACTCTTTAGCGAGACTCCTTTACTTGCCGATTGGTAAAACCACAATTTAAAATCATTACGGGACTGTATAAGGCGCTAATCATCAAACTGTTGGTCACCCAATGGAACTACCCGAGGTAGTCACTTTGCTAGGCATTTTCTACCAGGCAGATGAAAACCTAAGCATATTCTACCCAGGCAGATGAAAACTGGATCTTCATACAGGTTGGACCGAATCTGTCATTTGTCATCTTGATTAAGAAATCTAGATCGAATTATAACGACCCAACATTTGAATCTGAGTGATCATGGTCTCTGGAAGCTACACGCCACTACACGAGCAGTAAAGTGTTTTCGTTCCTTTTCGAATTGAACAACGCTCAGTGCGTATTCGAGGATGTAAGCGAAACAGGTTTCTGGCTAACATTTCGCGTTAACGGTAACTTTCATCTCTTTCAGCGAGAGTTTACACGAGACCTACTATACCTCGAGCTCGGTGAAACCCTCTTTTAGCTGGTAACCCTCTCGATGTTACTGAAAGCAGCCATTGACCATGTGGGAACGCGGTGGATGGCTTTGAATTGCGAGAGTGAGGAAACGTGGCTGGTGGCAACGGTGATCGAGAGTTCCCGCTAGTGTTTCCATCAAACAATCCTCGGCACTTCCGTACCTAAAGCCAACCCTTCCAAGTCCTATTCCGCCTACGTCCAGCTGTAGTCGCACTCAAACCTGGACGTGTACGTACTCTTTTTATGTTCAAGCGTAAACCCCATCTCGATTCGTCGGTTGGCCAATGCGTAGCAATGAACTGGTATCCATTCTGGCCGCTAGTACCACAGTCACCCTGTGCCAATCTACTTCCCCCGGCGGCTATCAAAGAAACAACGCTGGCGCAGTACAGCCCAGAGCTATTGGACCCGCGTTGCCTTAATCTCTGCTCATACGTACATAGGACCACTCTTTAGAACTGTACATAGCTATGGCTTCAGAAGAGAAAGAGAAAGAGGAAGACTGGGAGACATCGGTGGATGGAAAGAAATAGACAACCGTAATAGGTATTCGAGTGAGTGGAATTAACCCAACACCTCCGGACTCTTGGCAAATCTCGAGTCTCTTCTGCTTGGAATCAGTCCTATACGGTACCTCTTGCATCCCCAATCGTATACACATATCTTGGCTACCTATCAGGATACCAGACGAGAACCTACATTGAGAAATGCGCTTCGTTCGTTCGCCCTCCAGCGCCACATTGGACAACCCCATCCGCAATCTACAATGAGCACATCCATATAGGACCTAGTCGATCTCTTTCGTCGACGAGCTACTCGTCCGTTCATCCAGCTTCCAACATCCACCTCTTCATACCTCATCCCAGATTCTACACCTAGTATCCCACATACATGTGTCTAGTCTTCTATCAACCATGCGTGAATAAGCACAGGCACCGGATACGCACACCCAGCCAGACAACTGACTAGAGGGAATCCTCTGGTTGTGGGACTGCGGAACGCGGTAGTAGTTAGTCGTTGAATACGACAGGATCACTTTTGTTCGAAGCCGGCCATCCGTCAAAATCGCACCGTCGGGAACAGAGATTGTTGGGATCTAACGGAGTCCGGCTACGGACCGTGAGTGAATCCCTCGTACAGAGAGACCCGTTGATGATTCAACTATAGCAAGAGGGTTATAACGGAATATGTTCGAGGGCTTCAGGCCCACAACGTGTTCATCCCCGGAAGCATTCGGTTACGCGGGAACGGGGGTCGTATATATGCCTCCGTCGCATTCATAACCGATATATTCCAAGCGTATATTTGCTTTTCCCGTTCTGTAGAATTTCTCCTGGACACCATGGCGCTGTTGCGCTTCATGCAGAATCAATATCACTCGCAGCTTCAATCAGCAACCAGCTTTTTTATCTTTTTTTTTTTAAGATACATATCCTGTACGTTAGAATTGGATAAGCGAACCTGAAATGCTTTCAGGATTTTGTACCTTCGCGTTGCTGTTTATGAAGGTCTTCGTGCGATCAAATGGCAATTTCTCCAGCACGATTAGCGTTAAAGAAACATTCCAGAGTAACTTGGCAATTGATGATTTTTGTGAATTTTTGACACTTAAATCCGTCAATCAGTCCAATTTTTATTTCTTTTTATTTTATTTATTATTTTTATTTATTCATTGCCATTAATTGTGTTGTTGGTATATATAAATATTATTGTAGATATTTTGGTTTTGTTTTTTTTTGCACTATTTTTTTGACGACTTCAAAATTATTTGAAAAATAGTGCTTGACTGTGGAAAGTCCTCCTACTCCTACTCCTCCGAAAATTTTCGGAAAAAAATGAACAAATGGCTGTTTCAGATCGGCAAGAAGTAATTTTTTCGAATCCTTTTTTGAAAAAATGTAAAATTTTCAATTAAGATTAACACATCTGCACGATCTTAAAAAATAGCACGAAGAACTGTGCGGAAAAATTTGGGAAAAATAGGTTGAAAACTATTTGCTTAAAATATTCTATCCTTTTGAGAAACGACGTTTAAAAAAAACGCATTTTAAGTTTCGGCACGGTCCATGGCCAGGCTCACGCAGCTCGCTCGAGCCCTTTTTCTAAAAAAGCCTATACTGGCCGAAATAATTCAAATTTTACGACAAAAATTTAACAACATATTTATGAAAGCCCACATTTTTGGATAATAAAAAAACCATTAAAAAAAACGTTATCCCAGTATGTTGTCGCAAGTTTCATGCATCACACGTTCCAGATCGTTTGTGCCTTTTTTTTTTATTTATTTTCGATTACTACGGAGGCAAGTTTATCTCCTATGATTCAGCAATTCTTCCACCCCTAAAGCGGCTATTCTCGTGACAGGAACATATCTCCTGTACATCGGAATCTTCGGGAAACTTTTTTACCCTCATCATCCGGTTTTTCTCATAAACCCTTATCAAACTCGTCTCGTCACGCTCCCCTCACAAACGTATCTTCTCTTTCGACAAAATTCCTCTCTACTATTCGAACTGTTATATCCTCGACAACTATTATCCGGATTGTCAAACCCATATCCTAATTCCGTGAAAATTTCGCTCGAGAAAAAGCCTTTCGTAATATCTATATGGGTGACCGAAAAAAAAAAAAAAATTAAAATATTTGATGCCACAAAATCGTTGCATTCGCATAGAAACGGTACATTCGTACTTTCATTCGATCACTCCGATTCAACCTTTTCCGGCGATTTTTCCTCGGTTCGCGAAACTCCCTCCCTCACCCTTGCTTCGACGCTTTCGATAAAATGGCATTGCGACCCACCATTCCACACATGTAGACTATTTCCTCCACTTCGTATCCCTCACAATTCCCGACTCCTCAATTCCATTTGCCGTGATTACGACATTCGTACGGACCTATTTGTAAAAAAAAAACAACAAAATAAAAACAAAAATATCGACCTCATTTTTTTTGCCTTCTTTGAAAGCTCGAAGAAAAATTCGTTTTTTCTTCAATTCAAGTATCTCGTATTCGTCAGCGATCAACATTTGACGATATTACGATTCACCATTAAATAGGGAAAATTCACTTCTCCCTGTGATTTGAAAATCACCTTTCCTCGCTTTTCCTGCGAGGAAAAAAAAAAAACAAAAATCCATTTATACGTCAGTACCAACGAATACGATTTTTCGATAAATCATTTTTTTCAATAAATCAATATCCGTCGTTGAAAAAAATTACGTAAAGAAAAAGAATTTAAAAAAATGGTTTTCTTGATTGTTGCAGGTGAGTCGAGGAAAATTCTCAAAAAATAACGCTGTACTAGAGATTTAAAAAAAAAAAACAAAAAAATAAAAAAAAACAACCAGGCGTTATCTCATCGTGTCATGACGATCCGCAAGAAGAAGGACGTTGTTTATAATGTGGCGGTCTCCACATTGGGTGAGTCTAGTTTATCAAGTGTATCACCGTGATATATAGCCCATGCCAACCTTCTCGTTGCCAACGTGGAACAATAACGAGATGCGGACTAATTAATTGCGAAGTAAAGGGCTCCGGAGCTGAGAGGCATGGGAAAAGCGATGGATCGTTTGGCACGACGCATGGACCCTTGAATCCAGTCTGTCTCTTCCGTTTCCCTCCCTTCCCCCCCCCCCTTCTCTTCCTTGTCTTTGTTCCTTCATCCATTATACCGGGAAGATACAGATTTGTTTTCCTCAGCTGTACAGATGCGAGAGAATAGAATACAATATTAGACAAAACTTTGGAAAAGAGGGGGGAGGGGGAAAGAAAAAGGGATTACGTATGAAATTCCGATTTAAGAAAGAATTCCATTAGGGATCTCGTTCCATTTGTCTTTATGTATAAAAACCCTTTGGTATGAAAAAAAAAAACGAAATGGACGTATTGTATAATGAAATCGTTTTATTATGGGAACAATGAAATAGCAACAAATTACTCAAATGTACAAAATCCGAAAGAACTTTTTTCGTGCTGTTTACTTTATTTATTTTTTTATTTTTTATTATATTAATTTTCAGGTAAAGAACTTGTTATTTTATTTATTTGATTTTTTGGCGATTTTATACTATTTGAGGAATGTTAAAATGAATTTTTATTTCGTAGAAAATCATCTTTGTTTCATTGCTTCGTTGATAGTAGATACTCGTAAGTGTTTTTTTATTACTGATTTGTTGATTTTGTTTTACTACGATATGATTAAACATATTTCATTGAATCAGTTTTCGAGGAAGCTCAAATAGAATAACTCACAGGAAAATAACTAGCTCGATAAGTAAAATAAATAAACTGAGACAAAAAAATAAAAACATAGAATTTTAAATTTTCTTTAAGTACACGTTTTTTAAACAGCCATAGTTTCCCTCAACATTGATTTTTCCCACAATTTCTACAACTCAGCTTTTCCATTATTTCGACATAATTTCAAATTCCATACTTTTACCGAATCGATTTTTGAGAAATTGAGAAATTTACCAATTGAATGGTAATTTTCCAATGAGAAATTTACCAATGAAATTGAGAAATTTACCAATCAATAAAAACAGAAAAATTTTCAAAAATTTACAAAAATTGATTTAAAAATAAAAATAAATAACTAAAAAAAATTCTGCGAAAGAAAGTATTTCGAATACTGCCGGATATAACCTGGAATAACCAAAGTGTACCAAGCTGATAAAAATCGACGTTATGGACTTTGCGATGACAAAATCTACTGACAAAATCTTTGAAACCTGTCGCGAAGTGTTGAACTTACGATGAAATATAATCGTGCGTGTGGTATGAAGCGTCATATGGTGACACAATCGAAACAACCATTAGGGGCTCTTTTGCCAACCGGGTAAAGCACGAATAGTAGGAAGTACGATTATTAAGTGAGAGCAGCCGTAGACGATTACGCAGCCTCTGCGATAATAGCTGCATGAATGGGCCTCATTAAGACTTCCGGAGTACTATAGGTCTCTCTCTCTCTCTCTCTCTCTCTTTCTCTCTCTCTCTCTCTCCCTCCCTCCCTCCCTCTCTCTCTCCCTCCCTCTCTCCCCCCCCCCCTCCCCCGATAGATTTTATTCAAATTTGTTCAATTTACAGTATTGAGTGGTGGGGTGAATCTTCTTCTTTGAATAATCTTCATAA
Organism: Ophioninae sp. B BG-2022a; assembly: GCA_030522765.1. Taxonomy (NCBI): domain Eukaryota; kingdom Metazoa; phylum Arthropoda; class Insecta; order Hymenoptera; family Ichneumonidae; species Ophioninae sp. B BG-2022a. The sequence continues at coordinate 129 of JAPYZJ010004304.1, read as the reverse complement.
GATAGTATATATTTTAATATGTTCTGCCCGATAACAGATTTTACCGAAAGTGAGCTCGAACAGATTCCAAAAGCCATTCTCTTAAAATATTGGGGTGATCATATTCTCGTGTTGTGGAATCGCTTGCCA
>JAPYZJ010004303.1:0-20103 GCA_030522765.1 Ophioninae sp. B BG-2022a | reverse complement strand
CTATGAGAAAAACTATATATTTGTGTTTGGACTGATTATAATTTAAGAAACAAAGACTTATTATTCTTTAAATAAAACTTCCCACTTTGTGCAATGAAACACAGCGGGGTTTTGTTTATGAAATACCTTAGAGTCCCCCGTCTTACCCCACCTTCCCCTACGAATCGTGAGATGAAAGTGGAGGAGGACGCGGGCGAGGTCGTCGAGGACGACGAAAGACGACGTCGTGGAAGCATCGGGCTTCAGAGAGGCCAAAAGGGGAAGGGTATAAATCGAGCTCGCACTGGTGAATAAAGTCGGTGGATTGGAGGCCTGAGGCACGGTTGCGGATTCTTCGCGTGATGCCGGTGATTCGCGGTCGTCGTGCCCAGTAATCGGGGACCCTCTCGACCGCCATATTCCTCCCCCGTTTTCAACCACCCCCCCCCCTGCCGCCGTTTATGCATATAAACGCGCATATTTCTTTTATATAAAAGACCCGGCTCGGTTGTCGCAACGATGCCAGATAAAGCCACGATTCGAAGACCCGGAAAATATTTACGAAGATAACCTAACCTTTTCATGATAAACGACGTCGGCCATTTTTAAATAGGGTTTCAATGATCATTTCGTTTGTTGCAACGGTTAATGGGGGTTTTTTTTTTTTTTTTTTTTCATTTTAAGCCGGACTATAAACGTCATGGATATCGTCATTCAGGTTCCTACATTTCTTTCTCAAACCCAAACAAACCCAAACCCGAAGAAACTCAACGCAAACTGCGGACCCAAACCCAAACAAACCTTTTTGTTTTCGATTTTAAGCCTGACTACAAACGGTATTCAGGTTCCTACAAACCCAAACCCAAACAAACTCAACGCAAACTGCGGACCCCACCAAACCCAAACCCAAACAAACTCAACGCAAACTGCGGACCCAAACAAACCCAAGCAAACTTTCTGTTTTCGATTTCAAGCCTGACTATAAACGGCATTCAGGTTCCTACATTGCTCTCTCTCTTCGGGGCCCTGATAGGAAAGTACGGAACACGCGGCGCGTTGTGCGCACCGCACGCGGTAATCGACGCCGGTAAACACAGCAATTGGATGATGCCGCGTAGCCGCATTAATATAATTAGTCACCGCGAGCGCACTCGAGCGCGTCTCATGGATCGTCCTTCCTCTTAATTTTTTTTTTTATTTTCTCTTCTTGACCGGAGAAACACCGATATACACCCGGGGGCACTTTGCGCATTATACAGACGCGCTGATCGACTCCCCCCCCTCCCCCTCCACCTCTCTTCATCTCGTCTTTTTTTCTCTCTCTTTCTATCTGGCCCTTACCGAGGCCTAACCCTCTTATAGGCTCTTTTCAAACTCCCCATGACGTTATCTTCTCCCTTAGCCAGTTATGTTTCATACCCCGCGGTGTAGAAGCGCACAGGACTTAAGGATTATGGGTAGGAGGGCACGTGGGCGTGACGCGTCTCGAAACCGCGATCATTTTCAGTTTTGACCACGATTCCTATACGTGCAGACCCAATGCAAAAAACCCAGAAGCAAGCGCGCCCATGACCCGCTGGATCTCGATGATGCAAATGGCTGAACAAAATAGAATAAACCCTACCAGTATCAGGAATACTTCTATTAGGATAGTTTTCTTTAAGGAATTCTTCATAATTTCTGTTATTTGGACTTTTGCTATTTGTTTGGGTTTCAGCGATTTGTACTGTTGCAATTTGTTTGGGTTTCTGCAATTTGTACTTTTTCAATTTTGTTTGGGTTTGTTTGGGTTCCTGCGATTTATAATTTTACAATTCGTTGTGAACTCTGCACAAGAATATTCATTGAGAGTTCACTCAAACAGTTCTTAAGGTAGAAATATTTTTTTTTCTTTTTAAGGATGCCGCCAAAAAAAGTCGAAGAACCCGAAAGGAAGCCGCTAATTGGCCGAGTAGGGACAAACCTGAAGGTTGGTATAGTTGGTATCCCTAACGTCGGAAAATCGACTTTCTTCAACGTCCTTACCAAGAGTCAAGCAGCCGCGGAGAACTTCCCATTCTGCACCATCGATCCAAATGAGAATAAGTATTTTTTAATATTTCCAATATACGGTTAACAATCGTCATCGATTTCTTTCAATACTCGAGCGAAATAATTTCGGATATTTGAACGCAAGATAAAACGATAAAATACGATCTAAAACATTGTTTTTCAAAAAATCATTTCACCAGTTCTTAATGATATATTCCAAGTTATGTAACCCCCTTATTTGACTAATTACTGCGTTCACACCCTTGTAGCAAATGCAATTTTTCCCCAATCGAAATCTGTCAAATTGACGAAAAACTTTTTTCCCATTTACGTGAAATGTGTGATAAGAAAAATTCCGAAAAAGCGAATAATGAAGAAAACCAGCGATACGAAGATTACTCGGCAGAAAGTATTTCGCGATTATCGAAAAAGGAGAGTTCTGGAGAGTTGAGAGGTTACGATAATGACGTTTCGCAGACTAGACCTAAAAACCTCGATATTGGGTATCCACGAGCAAACGTGTATTACGCTTACACCGAGGATATCAATCCCTTCGATAGAGTCGAAGATTTTATTAAAAACGAGTGCAAACAAGCGGACGAAAACATTTATAAAATTCACTTCGATCCACCTCTCGATCCTTTCACCATTCGCGATCCATACGAAGAAAACGCTGCGAGAGATAAATATCTCCGTACCGAGCCCGTCTCATTCGTGATTTTCAGTAAACCTGGTTCCGAAAGCACTGGATTAGCGAAACTCATTTCCGAATGGTGGAAGTGCGTTTTGTTGTCTCCAGAATCAGTTGTCAACCAAGAGATCGATAATAATACAGAAAAAGGTCGTTGGATCCTGAAAAGTTTGAACAGAGGTGAAAACTTAGAACCCAATGTTACAGTGAATTTGATAAACGAGAGGATGAAGAAAAGAGACCTAATGCATAGAGGATACGTGATTGAAGGTTTGCCAATAATACCCCAAACAAATCCAAACGAACAGTCCACGTGTCCTGATAACGACAGCTTTGATAAAGCTACCGAATCTTGTTGCAAAACTGGACCATGCATGCTTGAATCAGAAACGACAAATTCATCAACCCAAAGCAGTGTTAGTGACGACTCTTTTTCGTACCTTCTACAACGAAGAGGCAACTTTGACATGGCAAATCAGCTGCAGTTCCTTCAACGTGCAAACATTCAAGAAAATCTTCAAGAAGTACAATTGGAGTCAAGTGATCAAGTTGATCCATTCTTGAACTCCAATAATGATGAAACATGGCATCAAAGCTACAAAGATTACGTTCCTAGTCAGGTGGACATGATTTTTCAATCTTGGCCTGTCAAGCCAACTATTATCGTTTACATAACTTGCCCAGATGAAGATGCGACCCTCCGGCGTCGCTATCTATACCCTGATTCGTCATTGGATAAAACTAGAGGTTCCGCTAGATTCGACGAACCGGAAAGCCCAATAGATCGATATCCATCAGTGGCGAATCAAATGGATAACTCGGATCAAACTGCTGATGAGAAATTCCAGTTGGAAGTTTATCAACGTTACGCCCTGCCTGCTATAGATCGCTACGTCCTAAGACATAACCCCCAAAACGTCATTCGCGTTGAGGGTCGCAGGACTGCGTCCCAAATGTTCGAAGTGGTCAGTTCAAAATTGCGGACTCTTCCGATTTCCCGAGCAGTTATACCTAACAAGATTTTCCAATATGGCGACTCAGATGCTAATGGAAACGAAGATTTCGAAAATGGTGGAAATTCGGACAACCGGATTACTGATAAATTGCTTGAAGAATTGACTAGGAAATCCACGATAGCTTCAAAATTTCGTTGGACTTTTTCCAACTGGAAGTTGAAGTGTCCGGTTGAAGCTGCAAAGGGTTATTCGGTTGATGGAAAATTAGAATTCGCGGTGCGTTTTATGAACAAAATATTCTTTTTATCGTCAGTCGATACGATGAACCTGTTTTTGGAGAACCCTCGGCCTTTTCTCGTGTCGATGAAACCCAAACCGATCTGTCGGGTCGCTATTTTTGGACCGCCATATTCGGGCAAATCAGAACTTGGAGAAGCTCTAGCCAAGAAATTCCAAGTTGATGTCATCGATGTCCAGGAATTGATGAAAACGTCTGATCCGGAAATTCTAGCCGGTTTGGATCATGAATCGAAAGACTTGCCAGAACCTAAAATCTTGATGACCAATGACGAAATAGCGAGATTGTTGACATCAAGAATCAAAATGATAACTGCTGACCCAATAGATAACGAATCAACGAAGACAACTGGATATATCCTAATCGATATGAATCCGAACCCTGAAATCTGGAAAATCCTCGCCGAAGCTGATGTCCACTTCAACGACGTAATCCTCATAACTGAGGAATCGCCTTATAAAAACTTGCTGCGAAGTTGGGAGCGATATTACGATGCAAGGAACTCGTTTGGGGAATACGATGAAGAGTACATCGATGATTCAAAGATTGAAGCTATGGAAGACTACATCAGGGAGATAAAAAATTTCGAAAATAAATGGAAACTTTTTAATACCATACTCGATAGTGAAAAAACCCTGATTTGCAAATTTGACGAATTCAACAACCATTACGACACTGTATCAAAATTCATTTCCGGTCCTTATCAATCAGAAGCTAAAATTATCACCGAAGTGGATAGAGAATCAGAGTTCGAAAGTACGATCGAATCGGTAACCGATTTCGATGAGGAAACCGATGAGGACTCGATGCAGAAAATAAAATCAGATGGGTCAAAAGCCAAAAGGATTGATCACGATAATCGACTTTTTGGAGACACCGGCGTTTATTGTCCAGTTGCCCTAGCAAGGAACAATGTACTGTGGAAAGGGAAAGAAGAGTACAGTGCCATATTTTTGGACAAAATTTATTTGTTCTCCAACGAAGTGGCTTTGCAAGAATTTGTTGAAAGTCCCGAAACTTTCAACGTTCCTTTTAAAAAACCTACGAAAATTCCCCTAGCTCGGATTTGTATAGTCGGTCCTACCGGAAGTGGAAAAAGTACTTTAGCAGGTATATTGGCAACGGAAAATGACATGACCCATGTCGATTTTTCAAAAATCCTACGCGACTATTTAAACCAACGTGGAATACCTGAAAATCTGGAAAATGAAGATTTAACGGATCGTGAAAGTTTGGCGTCCGACCCCACTCTTGTGTCCAATGATGATGAATTCACTATTTTCGCATTTGCACGGAGATATGAAAAAAATGGTGGTACTCTGCCTGTAAAAATTCTCGATGACTGTTTTCTCAGATTTTTCAAAAGCCCTCACGATACTTCTGCAATTATCTTCGATGGATTTCCCAAGTGCTTTGAAGACGCGGAAATGATGGTGAACAATTATGCCGTGCCTGAGTTAGTGATCGAATTGGAATGTAGCCTGGAAACCGCGCAAAAACGTTTGCTACCAGAACTCCTCGAGTCGATTATGAAAAAGCGAGAAATCGGTAAGAATACGAAGGGTCGAGAAAAAAGATGGGAAATAATGGAAAATGCGAAAGATGATGAAGAAAAAGAAGAAGAAGAAGAAATCGAGGAGGAAGAAGAAGAAGAAGAAGAAATGGAAGATGATGAAGAAGAAGGTACTCTTGACGAGGAAGAAGCGACGGACCGGATATTACAAAAAATCGAAGAAACTTATTCCCGAAATAATCAAATGCTGGATAAAGCAAGAGAGCTAATGGACCAAAATTCAATACCATGGATAAGAATAAGCAGTGACCGTAATCTCGATAATTCTTTACTCCAACTGCGGAAAATCATTCGGCCCTTTTTTCGGGAAGCTTCGCCTTTCGAAACGACCCAAGAATTAGGCGTTTACAAAGCCGAAGAATTCCTCGACTGCGGATATTTTTTACTCAGTTCTTTTGGTCGATCCTGTCCGGTACAAATTTACGAAAGAAGGAATCCTTTTCAAATGTATTTACCGATAGACGAGAAAGACGACGTTCATCCAATTTTGCATCGTCACTATATTTATTTCGTAGCGGGCGCAGAAGCTTCAGAAAAATTTCGCAAAAACCCTTTGAAGTATATTTCCCATGATTCCTGCGATCCCGTCATCCCAGCTAAGCTTTCCATCGTTGGTCCACCAAAATCCGGAAAATCAAGCCTTGCGGAGAGATTCGCTAGGGCTTACGGAATGAGAGTGATAAATCGCGAAAGTGCTCTTCGTTGGACAAGAAATAATTACAGTTGGACCAAAAACGCCATTGAAATTGAAAAAGTATTAGGATCCGGTCAGCAAATACCAAAAAATCTGTTGGCTCGATCGGTAGATTTGTACTGCTCGGATTACCGATCGTCCACGCAGGGTTACATCCTAGACGGGTTTCCAGCTGATCGTGAAGAGGCCGAAGAAATGGCACTTTTGAATATCCGACCAATGATCGTTCTGAATCTTCAGGCTGATCGGAACTTTTGCTTATCAACGGCAAGTGAACTAAACGGCAAGGAAACTGATCGAGAAACGTCGAATCAAATAATTCATCGTTACGAAGAGTACCGAGAAGTGTCGTCGAGTTTTTTCGATTGGTTAACCAAATACACCCAAAACATCGTAAACATCGAGGCGACTAGAAGCAAATGGTACGTTTGGCGCGAAGCTGATAGCCAAGTGCGATCAAGATTCGCTGACTTGAAGCGTTACTTCCGCCAAGCTGATTACGACAAAGTCCACAGTTTGAAGAACCTCCTGGTGACCCCATGGGAATTCAAAAATCGTGAAAGCTCCTGCCAATCTTATTGTCCAGCTTGCCTTCACTACGAAAACTCAATGACGTTTTCCGGGTCTCCACCGGACCGTCGGGGACTCCTTCAATTTCGCCAATACTTTTATTGGACCTGTCCTAAACATCGTTACGAATTCATGAAAAACCCATTGGCCTGTTTGCCACCCCAAAGCACTGCAAGATTACCAACTGTACTTCCTCGAGTGTTGAACGACGAAATAGACGTGGAGCACGCTTGTTGGGCGCGAAGACTCGTCGCTGATGGTAATTGCGTGGTTACTTACGCCGACGCACTTCCCGAGTCCGTACTTACGCCGGGAAAGAAAAACATGGGTGTTCTGTACGAGGATCGTTTGTACCTGTTTTGCTCGATCCAATGCCGAGAGAAATTCATCTCTAAAGCTCCATTCTACAGTACCGTCGTCATTGAAATGACTACTATTGCGACAACACTGGAAATCAAAAAGTTAACGAACATGGAATACCTGGAGAAAACCATGGCGGATTCCATAATAAATTCTTTGATCGCTGTTGCTGCCAAACGTCCGAAATATCCAGGAATGTCTAGTGTTCTTTCAGCTGCTGTCTTTATCGCGATTCACCTCAAAATTAACAATCTCAATTGCTCGCCTAACGAAATTCCAATTTACGAAGAAGTTCTTAGACGATTGGAAACTCGAGCTCGGATTGTCAAAATGGCGATGAGAAATATGAAGAAAATCGTCCCTTCTATTGAGTGACTGTTTTGACCTATTTTTTTTTCTCTTTGGGTTTTTTCTCGAAGCACGTCGAGTACCCGTTCCAGACTCAAGATTCGACTACCTGTGCGAATACTTCAAACCTGCCAGGTGAGCACTCACTCTATCGTACATTATTTCGGTGTTTCCGGTTCTCTCTCTCTCTTCGCTACTCCTCTTCACAATTGCACATCCAATTTACGTATAAGTACATCGAAGCGTTTATCCAGAGATGTCGCATATGCGATGAGAATACGTTATTGCATTACCCTGAAGTCTCTACCGTTTTCTTTCATCGTTTCGCTCATTCCTTCGATCGGGGGACATTTCTCATCCCTCCAAAGGGAAACGATTTGGAATAACTGCGAGAACCATTTCCATACGTCTTTGGCTTTTATTCTTGAATACTGCGTCGTGGCACGTTTCAGCTTCCTACGTGATCTGCAATGCAGATCCATCGTTTCTGTACATACCTAATACAGTATTGTACCGAATCGATGAGATACACGAAAACGCTGACTGGGACTTTCCAAAAGCCTTCCTACGAGTGTTCTAATCGATCCCATCAGATCCTACGATTTTCGACTTTGCCCAATTTCAAAATATTGCTGAAAATATAAAATTTCAAAAGCAAAAACGAATTTTTAGTTTTACGGAATCTTCGAAACAACCCCAATATTGGGGTCTTCTTTCCCGACTAGGAGATTTACACAACCCCGGAAATACGTTTGGCTAGAAAGTATCTCTCGTAACCCAAACAAACCCAAACGCGAAATTATCAGGTTAGGAATCGATTGAACTGAGTTTTAGTCGGGGTAGACTTCAAAGGGTGGAAATTCACGCATGGTGGAACTTTGAAGCCTCTATGGGTGTCTTCTATTGGGTGGTCAGGATTTTTACTCACATCACACATTTATATACATATATATATATGCTTTCGTAAATCGACGAATGTTGAAGCCACGTGTCATGCAGAGTCCACCGGTCCGTAATAAAAGCCAGTTAATCCTCTCCATCCCCCTCTACAACCCTTCCCATCCCTTGGTTCTCGCACTTCCATGGACGCTTCTCTTCAAAGACTAATTGTTTAATGAGAACGGGATTAGCATTTAAATGCATTGTCACCAGGAAAGGGTGAAGGGGGGGGGTTAACCTTCCCCCTTCTTTCCTTTGCCATTCGAGAACTCGAGTATTGACGAATCCAACGACCAAGCTGAAAAGCCCTTTGATCCAAACTCAAAAGCCTTGAATCACCGGAAATATCCCTGGGAAAAATCATTAAAAAACCGAAATCTCAAATTATAGAACAATAATCGAAAAATCATTTTTCCCTTATTTCGATTTTATTATACCGGTATTAATCACTACGATATTTCCATGTCCGAGTCGCACATTATTTTTTTTTTTAAATTGCACAATCTTCGTAAAAGCATAAATGTATTTCCGGTACCACACGTACGAACCTTTTTATTACAGCAAAGTTCCGGCGTTTCTGAACGTGGTCGATATCGCTGGGCTCGTAAAAGGCGCCGCTGAGGGCCAAGGACTGGGAAATGCTTTTCTATCCCATATTAGCGCCTGCGACGCTATTTTTCATCTTTGCAGTAAGTCTTGTATTTTATTTATTTATTTATTTATTTATTTATATTTTTATTTAATTTTTTTATTTCGCAAATATTTCGTGGATAAAATATTTTTTGTCTTTTATAAATAATATACGTCTAATTTGTACAAACAAAAAATCCGTTTTCATACCCCCCCCCGCCTCCTCGACTTTCGCAATTTCTGTATTTTTTTCTCTCTCTTATGACAGTCTTTATTTTTTTAAGCGCAGGCATTATCTTTACACACACGACTGAATCCCTAACGATGCTACTTTCGGAATTGAAAAAAAAAAAACAAAAAATAAAAAGAAGAAAAAAAACAAAAAAAAACTTGTAAACAGGCGGAAGCCACCCCAGTACGCAGAACGTCGTACACACGAAGCAAATGAATTAGACATAGTTACCACTTTGCGTGTCACTTGCAATTTAATATCCACCAAGAGAGAGAGAGAAGGAGAGAAAAAAAAAGCGAGAAAAATATTTTCGAACATTTACGAGTGCAAAAGTGCGCTCGAATCGGCGAGAAAGATCGCGTCGTTCCCGTCGATCATTACAATTGATCTTGATGCATTAGTGTTTCTGTTTTATTCTTTTTTTTTTGGTTTTTCGTTTTATTTGTTTTTTTTTTTCTATTGTCATACGTTCGTTACACACGCGGTATCTCGTTGTCCCGTCGACTGATCGATAATGTCGCGTGTTGTTTTTTTCCACGATTTTGTGGACGCTCTTGTTTTTCACATGGAATCACCGCGTTTATCGTGATTCCGGGAGAAAAACAGCGGACGACACGATTTAACGGATAATCGACCATTTATGATGATACCAAAATTTTTATGGCATTTTTGGGTACATTTGGAACGGAACGAAAATGATTTTTCAGTTTATTAATTTTTTTCTATTTCGAGTTCAATTAATATTTTAAGTTCAATTAAAATTTCGAGTTCGATTAAAATTTCAGGTTCGTTCAAGTTAAATTCGAAAAACGTTTTTGAATAATAATAAAAATTCAAATGATTAAAAATTCGAAAAAGTCTAAATTAGCCTTCATCTAAAAATGATTAAAAAAATTAAAAAGTCTAAATTGCCTTAGATAAAATCTAAATTAGCTTTAAATGAAAATTAAATTTAAAAAAAAATCGTAAAGTCTAAAAGGCTAAAATTGACTGAAAAAAGAAAAATAGTCGATAGACAAATTGCACTTTTTTTTGTTTTTAATTCGCAAAACAGGAGCTTTCGAAGACGACGACGTGACTCACATAGAGGGCGAGGTTAATCCGGTTCGGGACCTCGAAATAATCAGTGAAGAACTGCGACTCAAAGACATCGAGTTTCTCGGGGTGCATCTCGAGAAACTGGAGAAACTCGTTGTCCGTGGCAACGACAAGAAGCTCAAGCCGGAATACGTGAGTAATTACAAAATTTGATTAATTCTGTAAAAAAAACCTTTTCACTTTTATAATTAGTATTGCTAAATTATTTCATGAAAAATTGTAAAAAAAATTCATTTATCATTATCGAAAAAACTTGAACGAAAAAACGATTTTTCGAAGGTTGAAAATGATTTGGCGAATCGTTAATATCCATTTGGTAAAACCTAGAGTAAAATCTCCACGAGCCTCGTTGTCGACACGAACCCAAACATTGAAATATTCATTTCTGAATGAAATTTCCTCTCGTAACTCGAGAGAGTGCAATCGTTGGATGGAACTCCGCCTTGGACAACTTCAGAACGATGTACACGCGTTGGCGTGTACCCTCATCTCGTCGTATCACGATTTTCGTTTTTCTCTCTTTCTCTCTTTATTTCTTTCTCTCTCTCACCTTCCGGCCCTATTCGGTATCAACCGATCTCCTCGTGATCATAACGTATTTGCATTGAGTCTGGCGAAGGGCCTCTCGGACATCACGATCGATTTTATTGCCGGGAGTTGAAAGGCTCGGTTCTTACACCCACGCATATAACCGGATACAAATAATATACCTCGGGTTCGCGCGGACCCTCTTTACCGACGAATCTCCGTTTGCAGCTTGTGTCCATCCGAGCTTTTATATTTAATTTCATAGTACGACAGAGATCCCGCTTACACGTCGTGGATCACCCACGCCGTTATTCAACCGATTTGTTTTTTTTCGCGATCGTACCGACCGATCGATTCATCGACGACGTGATAATGACGGTTTCCGATACGGGAACAAATCGACCCTCGAGTTTACCGATGGAAATCTAACGGTTTTTTTTTTTACTTTAAAGAAAAAAATTTTTAATTTTTTTTTACTTTAAAAAAATTTTTTTCATTTTTTTTTACTTTAAAAAAAATTTTTTTTCATTTTTTTTTTTTTTTGAAGAAACGATCGAGAATATCGGTATTTAAGTAGAGATTTATGCGCTGCAAGCATAGCACGGAAGTAGAGAAACGAGCAATTACCGATCGGTATCCTTAAAAGTATATCGGTAGGGAAAATTCGTTCTATAATCGCTTCTCATCAACTTTTACGAACCTTGTTTTCTATCGCCCGTTCGAACTCCACGAATAATCGTTTCTTGTCACGATAAAAAAAAAAAGAGAGAGAGGGTGCACGAAGGAAAGCTCGAAAGTAAAAAAAAATCCACGCGAAAGTTAGTTTCGATTATTCTTAACAGTCAGTTGAAACGTTGAGGAACATTGCTTTAATGGATTGGCTAGATTACAAGGCCTGTCAAATTACCGAAGGGGATTAAGAAGCTTCGCAGCAACGGAGGTAGGGGCTACCGCGCGTGTACACGATTCTCCGAAGAAACTAATCAATTACGAACTTATTTTCACCGAGCCAATTTCACGAACACATTTATACATATTTATATATATATATATATATATATATATATATATATATATTTATAAGAGCTGGTTACAAATACACGAACATTTGGGCCAATAACTGTTTCAACTTTTTTGCAATTTACTCAAACTTTCCAAGGGCTCGAAATTTCTCTTTTCAACCTAAGTTTCCCCCAACTTTTTTCCTTCTTTCCTCCATCGTGCTTTCTCGATTGAAGACTCCATATTTCGAAAAAAATCCAGTTTTCTTGGCTCCCCAAAGCGAAAAATTCCTCCGTGAACAAATTCTTGAATTCTACCCCTATTATAATACGATTAGACTTATGAAAAATGTCTTAATGTCTTATGAAAAATTATGTCTTATAATAAATAAAAATAATGTCTTATGAAAAAAGTCTTATGAAAATTCGACTTAAAAAAAGTGCTTGGATCATATGATGCAAGCACTTTTTGAAATACTGCCAAGATATATCAGGTCTCATTGATACCCCAAAACTTCAAAATAATAACTTTCTTCCTCTCTCCCTCATTTATTTTTCTTCCTCGATGAACTTTTCGCAAAGTTCGGAAACGAACGAAATAACCGTTTTTCCTATCCTCAGGACGCCCTTCTTAAAGTCAAGAACATTTTGTACGAAGAGAAGAAACACATTAGGTTCGCGGATTGGAGCGTTAATGAGGTAATTTGATTTTTTTTTGTTGCAAGATAGCTCTGTAAAGAAGGAACGAACTTAATTACCCTCGTCATTGTTTAATTGTTGATTTTTCTTCGCACTTCGTTTTTTTGTATTTTAGATCGATGTGCTCAACAAATATCTTTTTCTAACCTCAAAACCGGTAATTTACCTCGTCAATCTGTCGGAGAAGGATTACATCCGCAAAAAGAACAAATGGCAAGTATTTTTTTTCGCCGAGAATAAATTAATTACTCAAAAATAATTAATTCATCAATTAAATTAATTCATTAATTAAATTAATTCGACAATATTAATCCATTAATAAATCGATTAATTAATAATAATAATTCCAAAATAATCCCATTAATTAATTACATTAATCACTCAATACTAATTAATAAATCGACCTTCGACTAATTAATAAGATAACCTAATGATTTCTCCAACTTTCAAATAGGCTGATAAAAATCAAAGAATGGGTCGACAAAAACGATCCAGGTGCGAGTTTGATTCCCTTCAGCGGTGCATTCGAGAACAAAGTGATCGACATGGATCCTCCCGAGGCGGCAAAATACTTCGAGGAGCACAAAGTGACCAGGTGAAAAAAAAAACATTTTATTTAAAAAAAAAATCAAAATATACACATTTTTCAAAAACACGAATATCAAAATCTTCAAATCTGAAGATTCGATATTTAAAGAAAAAAAAAATCTTGGAGCACATAGGAAACCGATAACGCTTAGGATGCAAAAATTTCACGAGCCGCAAGCCCGTTATTTCCATTTTGCCGTAACGTACGGAGCAGTTAAACCGGCGCAAACTTCCTTCCGAATCTTTCTCGTTCCCACACGAGAAAATGTTTTTTTTTTTTTTTGCTCGCCCCCTTCGATGTTTCCTTGCGTATGTACCGACTAAGAATAATGGAAGGGTTCTCGTCCGTCTAGACTTGTATATACAACCCCCCCCCCCTTTTCCTCTTCATCCTCTAATATCTCTTTCCTTTTTCATTCTCTCGTTGAGACCAGTCTATAAAAACCCCGAAAAATTTCCCGGTCGAGCATTATATTTTTACGAACGGTTATTCAAATTCGCACGAAATTGCACAAAAAAGCATGCGAGCGTTCTCGAGGGAGTATTATAATAAACTGTCGAATGCGGCACGTTTAGGGGGGGGGATTCACTTGGCCAGTGGGTCATTTATAGCCAGAGGCTTTTCACGAGTGGGGGCTTTTTTGTTTTTTTTTTTTTTTTTTTTTTTTTTTTTCTATTCGCTATCGTGTAGATCATGGGTTTGTTTGGGTTTGTTTGGGTTCGTGGTTTTTCAACGATACTGATGATATCCCAATAGCCTCGAATTTACGATCCTCAATAAAAAATAATTATTAGTACGATCGATTGGACGAGTAATCGAGATAATTCATTTTTTTTTTTATCGGGAAACCCGGAGGGTCATTTCGGAGTCCGAATTCGGGTAGATTGCGGAGACAATTTGGAACAATCAAAACTAATCGTTTTGAAAGAGATTTCGAGACGTTCTCGAAGAAAAAAAATAAAAAAAATGAAAAAAAAATTTTTAAATGAAAAAAAATATAAAAAAAATAAAAAAATGAAAAAAAAATTTTTTTTAATTCATCGGGTCATTTCTACGCGATCTGTCTCGTTCTCGTTTCAGTCTTTTTCTTCATCTTTTTGCCTAGTGCGAACCAAATGTTTTCTATGACCCAGGCATCAAAGCAGAAAAAGCAAAGGCGCTGAGAAACCCAGTAATCAGAGCGGGGCTGCCGTGATTTTATTTTGAGACCGCAAGATGACCGGTCCACGAGTAAAGTAGGGCAGAGAATTCTTAACTCGAAATGATAAAATTGCAGTATTAAGTCGTTTCGGGGTTTATGCGTATTCCATGAATCGGGGGGAACGTCGGAGAGTCCCAGAGACCCGGGAATCGTCTCTTGGCAGTATTATAACCTGTCATTAGAGAAGATCCTCTATCTTTTTATTTTTCTCTCTGCGTCTCTCTCGTGTCTGAGACAATCATGTTTTTGGGATCGGGAGTCGACAAATTTGCTCCGATTCGACAATTTCCTTTTTTTTTTTTATCCGAGATTTCTTTGCCTTCGAGATGTCCTTGGACATATCGAAAATCGTGAATTGAATTTTTCGTTCGAAATTCCAAGAATTTTGACAGCTTTGGTTTTTGCTTGCTCGAATGGAGAATTCAATACGATTTTTTTTTTTACAGCGCCCTTGATAAAATTATCATTCAGGGTTACAAAGCTCTTCAGCTTCAGTACTTTTTCACCGCTGGACACGACGAGGTCAAAGCATGGACGATTCAGGTATTCGCCATTTTGTATTTTTGAATTTAAAGTTGAATGTATCGCTTTTTTTTTAAGAGTTTTGGGCAATGATTTTGGGACTGATAAAAATATGGTTCTCAATGGTTTTTTCAAAGACTCTTTTGATAACAAACACGAAAGAGGAACACTATAACTGAGGCACTATTTTCGTTTGTCAGAAAGGGACGAAAGCCCCACAAGCTGCGGGTAGAATCCACACGGACTTTGAAAAGGGTTTCATTATGGCTGAGGTTATGAAGTACGAAGACTTTGCGGCTGAGGGATCTGAAGCGGGCGTCAAGGTCAGATACTTTTCGTCAATTAAAGAATGTTTTAATTATTAGTCATTAATTGATTTAGTTAAGTAATTAGCTAATTTAATTAAGTGATCAACTAATTAAATTAAGTAATTATCTAATCAAATGTTCGATAATTATCTAATCAATTATTCGATAATTAGTCATTAATAATTAGATAATTACT
Source organism: Ophioninae sp. B BG-2022a (assembly GCA_030522765.1). NCBI lineage: Eukaryota > Metazoa > Arthropoda > Insecta > Hymenoptera > Ichneumonidae > Ophioninae sp. B BG-2022a. Next base: position 4,660 of record JAPYZJ010004303.1, on the reverse strand, counting down.
AACGGACGTCACTCGAAGAAAAATATTAAAGTAATTAGCTAATTTAATTAAGTGATCAACTAATTAAATTAAGTAATTATGTAATCAATAATTCGATAATTATCTAATCAATAATTCGATAATTATCTAATCAATACTTCGATAATTACTAATTAATAATTAGATAATTACTAACGGACGTCACTCGAATAAAAATATTAAACAATCCTAGTGAAGCGACAAGGAAGAACCAATCTTCAATTAGAATTACAAACTTTTTTTATTTTATTTTGCTTATTCACGTTTTTTTAATTTCGTGATCGTAAAGTGTGCGGATTTTTAAATAGGCGGCCGGAAAGTACAGACAGCAGGGTCGCAACTACGTCGTTGAAGACGGTGACATAATATTCTTCAAATTCAACGCCGGCGCTGGGCTCAAAGACGCCAAGAAGAAGTGATGGCACGCCTCTCTCGTGCTCCTCCTGGTTTACATGTACATCAATATGATTCTGTTCTCATGTTGCATAAAACAACGCATTTACTAATTACGTTTTTTTATCGCAGTCTTTGTCCACGTCATTAGTCGTTCGTATTTTTGTACGGTTTCCTTTTTTTTTTTTTTTTCATTAAGTTTTAAGAAAACGAAATGTTTCGAGCCGTCATTTTTTAAATACTTTTTTGAGTACTTCAGGTATTTGATTTTTCCACACTTTAGGAAGAAAAAGGACTTTCTTGCACTCGATTCAATTGCATTTTATTTATTTTCTCGAAAACTGACATTATTCGATTATAAAGATTGGGAGAAAAGCGTGATTTAAGGAGAGTGCACTTTAGTGCCGATAAAACAGAAATTACGAAGAGCGAACGTTTCACGATGATAAAATATCGACTAACCGATTTTAATCGGTCGATAAACGCTCCCGAGATAACTTACCGACGGTCGATCACTTTAAGGCACGAGCCACGAAACTGAAGCTTGCATCTTTGGAACGCAACTTCAATATTTGTCCAAATCTCAAATTTGTATCGTATTTTATCGAAAATACGATTTTTTGTATTTCGAAGACTTTTTCGTTATTTCGTCTTAATTTTACTCGAAATCAGTGAAATTTGCATGAAAAAAAATATCGTTTTTTAAATCGAAATAATTCATTTATCAAAATACGAAAAATTGAATAAAAAATACTCGTTCGTGTATTTTCACTCACGATTTTTCGAAACATAGCCAAAAACCGGACGCTCGTTTATTTCTACGTAAGACGCGTTAGGAATGACAACGAGCGATTAAATTCGATCGGTTCCAACTTTTCGCTAATCCTGCCCCGCGTTTGGAGCAATAAAACGATTCTCGACTGGACATATTTCTTTTGCGATTTTTCTATTCGCGATTGATCCGATTATTCGATCACCCCTTCTCTGTGGTTCCATTGAGGAGTCGCCATTTCAGCCATTCGTAAAACTCGATTTCCGCTCGCAAAATAATCTCGAGGCGTCGCTTGACCGATGGCTTGAGTAAAAATCGGCGATTTCCGGTTAACGTTTTTGGGTCCTTTTTGGGTCCTATAAAAACGAAAAGAAATCAAATAATTAATATAAAATTTATTTAACAAAAAAACAACGATCTAGTTTAATTCTCGCTCTCTAAAACAAAAGTAGTTATTTTTATCAACAGTCGGTAACGTTGCAACGAAGCTCAAAAACGAAACGATCGTTTTCAACTTCGGGCTTTTGAAATATCGTGCTGAATTTTTTTTTATCTGTGCAAAATGTTTTTCAGAACGCGCAATGTTGCTTCGAGTCCCCCAATCGGTAAGGATTTTCGACTTTTCGATAATAAAAAAAAAAAACGTTCTGATGTTTGTACAATTATAAATGGACTGGTTGCTTCATAGAATTAACGTATGACTAAAATAGCTAGCTTTTTATAAGAAAACGTCTAAACGGCTTGTTTCAATGGCGACAAATAATTTTGCAATCCTCACGACAAAAGGAAGCTAATTTAAAATGTTTTTCGGAATCAGCGAATTATCGAGCTTCGACTTATCAGTTTGTATAAATTTTCAAATGTACCACGAAACGTCGTTTCTCGAATAAACAATCACTGCAAATGGTATTGTCAAAAAGGAAGAAAAAAAGCATGAAATATCTCCATAATTATCATGATCATCATCACGAAAAAATGAAAACTGTACAATTTTATACTCGATCGATAGATATTTTTGAACAATTGACAAAAATCGATGAAACTTACGAATTTTTTCGTACAACTGGATTGCCCCATTGAAGAAATACGGGAATTCTCGTTTGAGCGCCTCAAGCGTTGTCTCGATATGATCGAGAATTCCAACGACGCGATACCATCGCGATACGTTGTCCATGGCTCTCTTCAATGCCCATTCGTTGTTTCTCTTTCTGAAGATCGAAAAAAAAAGGTTTTTCTTCGAGTCTAATTCACAAATAAATAAAACGAAAAAATCTAATAAAGAATTAAATATTCGATAATATTAATAATTAATATTCGATATTATTAATAATTAATATTCGATAATATTAAAAATTCCTATTCCAATTTCGGATAGAATTTTCGAAATGTATAATTAAAGTAACGAGGGAACGAAATAATAGTAAAGGTAATTAAATAATAAATAATACTCACGTACAACGAGGATCTTGTCCACAAAAATGAGAAATCGATCCACGATAGAGATTCGCAGTGCCACCTTTTTTGTACCTAATACGAATACGGGTTTCAAAAAACAAAAAACGATTTTTTTTTGATTAATCAAAAAACGGTATAAATTAGAAAAAAAACGGAAATCACCTCTTCAAGGTCGTTGGATCCATGGGGTCCCGAACTATCGATACGAACACCGGTGCCTGACGGGCGAAAGCCGAAAAATTCAAAAATCTAAGATCCCCGTCGAAACTCAATGGGATTGCTTCCTGTCGTATTATACTGATTATTTCTTCGACCAGAAGTTCCTTATGAAATTTTCACCAACCGGAAATAGAAGAGAGCCAACTTTAATATTTTTCGTATTTTTCACGCGTTGGGAAAATATCAAAGGAGTTTTTAAAAAAACAAATTAAATTATCGAAAAAATTTTATTTGGTTTTTCCCACGGCATTTGGAGGCCGTTTTACAGGGGAAATAAATCATCGAGGGTCTTAGGTATTAAACGTCTTCGTTCTTAAAGGCCACGCGCTTCCACGATCGCGATCCATGCGATCACGATTATCCCACGACCTCGGGCATTGATTTCTGCTCTATCGATGTGTACATCGCCAAGGATAAGTAAGTGTTACGAGGTACGCAGGATTCGTGATCGATCAATCGGGACACCCAATTTTAAGAGTTCCCAATACGACGAAGTTTCATTTTCGATTTTCTAGGGAAGCGATTATTCCAAATTGCAAAACGAACTTTTCAAAAAAATCATTTATAAACATTTATCAAATATTTCCTGCCCTCGTTTCATCTAAAAAAAAATCGTGAAAAGACAAATAATTTTTTATTCGAAAAATTCATCATTAAAGTTCGCTGTTTTATTCACCATATAAGCAAAGCAAAAAAATTCGAAAATAAAAAAATCTTTGAATACCGGCTGAAGAAAAAATAGAACCGGCAGTTTAAAAGCGAGAATAAAATTGCGACATTAGGAAACTCGATTTCATCGCACCCGCGATGTGAATGAACCGGTTTCTCTGATATAGTGTTCAATCGAGAGTAGTGTGGAACGTTTTCGAAGAAAGACTAGATTTTTCCTGGACACTTCGTGATCGTGATTTTAATCGGACGAATACGACAATTTTTTGTATTTTTTTTTTGAATTTCATTTCAACGAGTTTCATTTTTTTATTTGTTTTTCCACTTATTTATAAGTATTTTTTTTCCAATTTATGGGATTATTGGAATCCAATAATCAATTTATACAATTTATTCGTTATCGTTTTATCTCTGATTCAAAAATCCAAAGATTTTCATTCCGTAAAAAATGTTTTTTGCGAAAGTGGATGTTTTAAGAGCATCGTGTAACAATGATGAGTCTTGCTCGTGAGCTAATACCGAACGTGTTATGCAATCGCTGCAGTCATTCGTTTCCTTTCACCAAAAGTTGATACGTAGATATATACATATATGGTTCAAGCAGAGCCAGAAAATGCACGTGCACGTACACTTATATACAGGGTGTACAATGGAGGAATGTCATCCGTTCAGCAGGCTTAAATCGGTGAAATCTCCATTTCTAGGGAAAAATGTCAAAAAAATATTCTAGAAACGTTTTCTTACATTTTCCTAGTCTAATTTTGTACTTTAGGCAAAAACTCGGGCATATTCGTAATCAGCGGAAAATTTCCGATTAAATAGAGCCTTTTAAAAGTCTAAAAACGGAAAAAAAATTTTTTCGTCTTCCCTGGCCACTTTTCTAGAATCTCAGAAATCACGATATTTCAAAAGGTCGTAGAGTAGGCTTCTTCGATGCGATGGAGATTTATTTAGTGGGTTTGGAAAAGGTTTTTGCCTAACTTAAATAATGGCGTTGGATTCGTATCGATATCTGGCATAGTTTCCCCGGAAAGCCCACTTGAAAAATGGCAAAAAAAGAGGCAAAGGGGTATGTATGGAAAAATTGGCAAAAATCGATGGTCCAACTTTGAAATTCTGCCAAAAATCGAAAAA
>JAPYZJ010004302.1:0-13973 GCA_030522765.1 Ophioninae sp. B BG-2022a | reverse complement strand
TTTCCGGGAAAACTATGCGAGATATCGATACGAATCCAACGCCATTATTTAAGTCAGGCAAAAACCTTTTCCAAACACACCAAATAAATCTCCATCGCATAAAAGAAGCCTACTCAACGACCTTTTGAAATATCGTGATTTCTGAGATTCTGGAAAAGTGGCCAGGAAAAACGAAAAAATTTTTTTCCGTTTTTAGACTTTTAAACGGCTCTATTTAATCGGAAATTTTCCTCTGATTACGAATATGCCCGAGTTTTTGCCGAAAATGTAAAATTAGACTGGGAAAATGCGAGAATATTTTTTTGTCATTTTTCCCTAGATATGACTAGTTCAATGCGAATTAAATGATGGATTTGTCTTCAAGGTATAAAAATACATCGTCATGTACCTGTGATATGACACTAAACGTCTAAATATAATAATTATTCCGAGGCTAAGCCCACTGAGCGGGCGCGCCTGATTGCCTACCTATAAAAATGACTAACAATTAAGGGGTTGATCCGGAAACTATACATGCTCGTATCAATCGACTCAGAATTTCACGCCCAACTCCCCATTTCACGTATAACATTCTTACGTGGGACACCCTGTACATATATATGTGGGTGTGCATATACCGAAACAAGCATACATACTATATTCTTTTTCCGTCCAAACACACATACCGAGAAATAAATAAGAATAGAAGGTAGAAGAAACGCGAAAGACCAGATGAGCCCCCGAGAGGTTGCGGAGTAAAGAAAGGATCCCACGGTGAGGGTGATGAGGAAGAGGGCAAGGATAAATCGAAGAAGCGGAGAATAGGATTGACCGGCGACGGAACGAGTGGAAACGTAAACCACAGACACACACACAGACACACAGACACATACTGTAGGGATGACTGGCAGGAAGTCGAGAAGGAATCAACCCGTTCTGCCTGTGTGCCTACTGTTCTCTCGAGATCCTTTCGACAACTGCAATTCCGTTATCTATGTATGTGGCTTACACGCAGGTAGATACGAAAATTTACAGCCGGTCAAAGTATGCGTCTGTGTGTTTGTTGATTGCAGGTTCATCCTGGATATTCGAGGCGTCTTTTTCAGCAACGAATTAAACGGAGCGAAGACCCTGGAGGCAACGAGATAAGGCCTCTTATCATTTCTCAAATAAAATGGTTGTATCATTATAAAATAAATTATCCTTTCGTTCGAATCGTTTGTGAACAAAGAGAAGATTTTTTAATAACGAAAGTTGGCTGCACACTGATAGATCAAGAGATGTTTCCTACAGGAAACTAAATTCGATTATTATTATCATATTTTAGGTTTTTTTTTGTGTGAATGCATTAATTTTTGGAATCGGTATTTTTTTAGTGATTATATATAGTAAGTGTTGACGTGGTGATAGAAAAGTGTTTTTGAAAATCCAGTTTTAAGATTTTAAGGTGTTTAAATAAGGCTAGTTAAACCCAATAAAGTTAGTGGCAAAGAATTTAAGGGCCAAAATATCTTTCGCCTCTTTTTTTATGTTTTTTGTAACAATTTCGAGTCAAATTGAAGGGGAAGCTACAACGTAGGAAATTTGACAAATAACTTTGTTACCGAACATACAAATTTATGTCTCAACGATGTTTCAATCTTCCTCTTTATTTCTTGCAAATGAGTTTTTTCCGATAACCCCGATATTCGGGTCGCCACAGTCCAACCCCTTGGAGCAAACTATTTTTAGACTCGAACGAAATATACCGGCCACTGTAAGCGTCCGGCGCTAAGTACTAAAACTTTCACAAGTGTCTTTTACCAACCGTAAAAAGCGATATCAGTAATCAAGTATTTATATTTTCTCCGCCGCCAAATTTCGAGAAATCAATAGTTTTCTCAATGCTTCAGGCGTTGAAAAAGTGATGATCCACAAAAGGAATTCTTTCGTAATGAATTTATCGAGTTTGAGATTTTCCAATAATTCTTGCAAACATACGTTTCGAAATATTATATTAAAAACGTGTTTAATACCGGACGACTTCTTTTCTCCGGATCAATTCTTTTTTTCACTAAACGTTGCGTACCTTCCGTGAGCAAACTTCACCAGAAAAATTCGAATCGCGAATGGCTCGAGGCATCATTTCCTCCTCCCCCCTCCCCCACAAAATTCCAAAACGCAAACAAGCCCCAAAACTTTTTTTCCTCTCGAATCTCTTGAGTAATTCTTTTTTCCCCAAAACGCTGCGTACCATTGGTCAGAAAGAGTCACAAAAAAAAATGTAAATTGTGAAGAGCCTGCGGCTTGAACCCTCAAACACTCCTCTCCTCCCCTCTGCCAACCATTCCTCCCTCGCAGTTCCAAAATCTGAACAAACCCCAAAACTTTTTTTCCTCTCAAATCTCTGGAGTGATTCTTTTTAAACTAAACGCTGCATACCATTCGTCAGGAAATTTTCACCAAAAAATTTGAATTGTCGAAAGCCCGAGGCTTCACCTCCACGCACACAATCCCCCCCTCCGATTTCGAATCAGACTATATCGTTTCCTCTCTGTATACTTTCTCTCTCCTTCAGCCCTCTTTCTACCCCTCTCTTGTCTCACTTTGTCCCCCACCCTACCCCCTCCCCCCTCTCGAACACCCACACGTGGAAATGGACACCAACACTTTCCCTGTGGTTTTCATCGACACGGTACGATTCGAATACGAGGACGAAATGGAACAGGTACACACGACAGTAGTCCGCGGCTCGATGCTGATCGGAGCTTGACCCGGAGTAGGGCTGGCGCGTCGGCGTACAGGGAACGAGGAGAGACGCGGGGAAAGAGAAAGGGAGAGAGAGAGAGAGTACGGTATGGTGTCCCGAAGTCGAGAAAAGCTCCCTGGTAGGGATCTGCCCTCCACGGAACCTTTCACCTCGACTGGAACCTTCGTCCCTTCGGTTCTTCCTCTTTTCCACTCTCTACCCCCCCCGTGCCTATTTTACCTTAGGTATACAGCAGGAGCGACGATTTTCACGATTTTTACGATTTTTACGATCGCCCACGGAACCCTGTGCCTCGCTGCTTCACTTACCCTCGAGACTTTCGAAAAGCGCCCATTCATTTGCAGACGTGCCGCTTCGCAAAGCCAGCCAAATGGCCACGTGATCGAAATTCGCCGGTGCATTCTTGCGATCGGGAGCTACCCTCGGAAAAGAGGAAACAATAGAGCCCCGCTTAAATTATAACATTGATCGGGTTTAGAGGAATAATGGAATGTGCTGCGGTTTTGTGCGTTTACGAAATTACCCGGGCTTTTACGTACGTTCGCGACGCTTTGTTTTTCAGGGGGTTACGGCCACTCGAATTGTAACCCCGGGCCAACTAAATTTTCACTTGGCACGCTGGAATGAAGGTGATACCACTCGAATCCTCAGAATTATTATTCGTTTTAAGCTTTGAGTTTTTTTTTTAATAAATATGGTTTTTAAATAGATCTATTTGGGGACGATTGTTTCGAGTCGTCAAGATGGGAGGAAGGTGATCAGCGTGGAATACTGAGGCTTTAGTGGTTAGCTGTAGAAACTTGGAGAAATCACGAGAGATTTTATTTAGTAGCCTTCCTTTTCGTCTATTTTTTTTTTCAAAAGGAAACAACTTTGAAATCGTATCATCAGAGGGTCGTACCATTAGAGCCTGTAAAACTTGTTGTTTTTTTCAGGCTCAAATAAAGGTGAATTTTGTTATTGCTTAATTTTTTTTATTATAGAAAATAGTATTGAAATAGGTGTATCATTAAAAACGTAGAAATTTCGGTTTTCCTGAAGAAATGAACCTGACAACATTGGAATGAAAAACAAAATAAACGACAACAAACTCGCTCAAATAGAAATTGTATTCCCATAATACGAAAGTACGAACACGATCAAAAATTCTTTTTAATTCGATATAATTTATTCCATCTCGTTTAACTAATATTTGTTACATTTTTCTATTTAGTGGAATTTGTTTTTATTTAATTCAATTTTTTTTATTTAATTTCTTTTTATTTCATTCAATTAATTTATTTGAAAATTGTTATTCAGTCAATAACTGAAGACAATTTATACAAAAATCACTTGAACGTAATAAAAAAAAAGATCGAGCGTTTTCCTTGAGATCGAAAAGTTTTCGGCGTCACTTGTTTATACCTCAATATTTTTTGTTTCTTTTTAATTAACATCATTGTCACGTTCGGTTCCTGGCTTTTTCCGGTTCGCTCTCGAACGTTCCCACTCGGTTACCCGTGCGATTGAACTTCGCAGTGGCGAAGCAAAAACACGTTGGAATTTCGGGAGCTGAACGTAACATGGAATTGCAAGCGATGGGGAACAATTGCAGTTGCAGCGAACCGCGAGCGAAAAGGCTTGTCAATAAGCGGCGCTTCCGGCCACCGCGATTAGGGAACCCGGGCTGCTCGGTTACAACAATTTTGCCACTGGGTTCGAGAGGGACCGCGAGCGAAAAAAAATCGATGCTGCATGCCGGGCAATCGACACACTTTCGTTTTCTAGCCGTCGCACGCGCTCGGTTGCCCGTGCAATCGATCCGCATATTATTGGCAAGCATGATCGATGACCGGTTACGTTGCTTCGTTCCGGAGCAAACAAATTTCACGTGACTGCGAAATAAGCCTTCGTCCTCGTTCGTCTCAATTTGAGGAAATCCGCCGAGCATGTTGACCGTATCGTGTTTATTTTTTTTATTTTTTCGAAAACATACAAAAAAAAACCACCAATCTTTCGAAACGATTGAAATAACGTCGATTCGTTTGGATTACTCGTAATGCGTTTCGATTCATTTCTATTTATGATCGTTCTTCTTTTTTTTTTTTAAAAAAAGTTTTATTTTTCTTCTTTTTAGTAACGAAAAGTTTTTCTTTCTTCGTTTCATTAACAAAAGTTTTTCTACCTTCGTATGATTGAAGAAACTATTGTTTTTTTTTTTCGTTTGATTAAAGAATTTTTTTTTGTTTGGTTGAAGAAAAATATCCGTAGACGTCCGTCACCAGATAGTCACTGGATCATCAATTTCGTCAATTGATTACGACTTCGATGACACTAGCGATAATTTCTAGGTCGCTGTTCGAATCGAATTAACTTTTTGACTGAAGCAAAGTTCGTTGACGTCCATCACCGGATAGTCATTGGATCATCAATTTCGTCAATTGATTACGACTTCATCGAACTGGCGAACATTTCTAGTTTCCTATTCGAATGAAATAAATTTTTTTGAAATAAACTTTTTTTCACGACGATACGCCATAGGGTCCATTGTTGGACGAGTGGACTGGGGGGTACTCGCGCTAACCCCCTGGCGAGTCAATTGTCAATGCGCGAGGATCCAGGCGATGAATAATATTCGTTGGTTCCCATAGCGAGATTGGATTCACCGGTCACCCCCGAGCTTTTGCTTCTGGCAACCAGAAACGCAAATAGACCGGTTGGTCCTAAACAAACCGGGAAAGGTACGGTTACGGGGCTCATTGTAAAACGGTCTCGTCTTTTCGACACTCGAGGTCGTAAATGAATCCGCTCGGGCCCAGCAAAGCCTCCAGTCTATGAGGAAGCTCGGAACGTACGAAGGTACACGAGGCCTGATCGTTCGGGAGTCCGTAATGAATTACGCAATATGGGGTACTTCACTTGCCGTATCGCCAGTCTTATACGCTCGAGGTGACTTCCCGCATAAATTTGAGCTCCCAGCCGAAACCACCGCCTCACTCCGCTGCCACGAAATTACCGTGCCTCATTTTTCCGGCAAATAGAACGGACGAAGACTCGGTACTTACCTCAAGAGACGCGAGATTAACCTTCCCCGCCTACCCAGAAGGTTACTCGAATAAATCTCGCGATTCATCGTTCGAGCAGTCGAAAAAGGGAACGGAAATACGTCTTCGAAATTTTCAATAGTTTCAGGCATACCTTTAGCCGATCAACGGGCTAAGGTCAAAAGATGTCAAAAATGACAATCATACTATACTGGAAAAATCATTTTTTTATATCAAATTTTCTCAAACGCTTTTTGAGAAAATTAAAAGTATTCGACTAAATTGAAAATCGGCTTTGCAGGTGAGAAAAAGTATTTATCGGGGAAATTTTAGTGAAAAAGAAATTTATCGGGGAAATTTTGGTGAATAAAAGTGCTTGGGAACGAAAGTTTTCGGAATTTGAATAAATAAGTTTTCAGGATTTATTGAAATAATTAGTGAAGAAATTTCCGAAATTTGTAAAATATTGGGTTTGAATTTTTTTTCGAAAGGCGTCGAGAAAGAAAGTTGCGTAAATTGAAGAAAAATGGATTCGTATTTTCCTGCTTTTAATTTGTAAACGAAAATTCTCAGGATGAAGTTTCTTCAGTCGGAGAAATAAAAAGTTGTTTGGGTTTGTTTGGGTTCTGCACTTCGAGAAACAAAGTTTCCATCATCGAATTTTATTGAAGAAAAATGTTTTTTACAAGGCTCTTATATAAAAAAAAATTATTTTAGATTAACCCCTAAACGGAAAAAACAATTCGCATTATTCCGAAAGAATATTATCCAAAATCAAAAATGCCCAATACATAATTCCACGAACCGGAGAAAGCAAAAACTCATTCGAATTCAGGTCTCGTGGTTTGGAAAAAAAATCTCACATGAATTTTCACCCTCACAAAAGGTCCCTATACAAAATCCCCCAGACCGAAAAAACGAGGAGTTTGAGTCCACCCCCGAGAGTTCTCCACCCCAGGGATCGAGTCACGAAAAAATATCACCCAATAAAAAATCCCTAAAAAAAACGAATACCGGATTTCGTAAACTAATCCGCTTTACTGGATTTCGAGGAGTGAATAAACTTCAAGCAATTACTCCCAGAATTAACTGAAAATAAAAAAAACATCCAACAATTCCTCACAGAACTGTAAATAAAAAGCGTTACACGTGCTTCGAACAAACAAGCCAAAACCACCCCTTTTCCACCTCCAATTTCAATTCCGAAAAAAACAAAGACAAATATTCCCGTATCGAATCCATTCCCGACTGTCATCCCTATTCAAACTCAAACGACCCAAAACAACCCTTTTCGGCCCCGATATCAATTTTCTCTCCAAATAAACACGTATAATCCCTCAGAGAATTACCTAAAAACAAAACAAATCCAATTAAACATCCAACAGTTTCTCACATAACCGAAACTAAAAAAAAAACGCGATGCATGCCTCGACCCACACCTCTGCCAAACCCACGCGAGTCAAAACCACCCTTTCCACCCCCAATTCCAATGTCTGAAAAAAGAACAAAAATCACACCACTGTTCCAGCTCCGTCGAAAGTAGGATCCACGCTCGCCTCTATCTCCAAAGTCAAAAAATCCAAAACCAGCCTAACCCCCTGCCCAATAAAGAAAACAACCGTTGAGTATTCACGGGGGTTGTTTTTTGGGATTCGCGTCCATCGGCAGTCCCAAACAAACCCAAAAGTATCCTTACCGAAGCAATTGTAAAAATAGCGTAAAAATAAAGTAAATTGTAGCCAAGGTTAAAAATGAGCCTGGGTCTTTGGTTAGGTTCGTATTTTGGTGGAGGTCCCCCGTTTAGCCCCGGGTCGAAAAAGCGTTCCGGTCGACGTGAAATGCCCCATAGACGAGCACCCCCACAGAGGCTCGGTACACTTTGGTATACGTGTGTGAAACAGCTCAGGGGGTGGCTCTTGGGGTAGCTCGAGAGTGCGAGGCCCGTGTGGTACACGGGCCTGGGTTTGGCCGGGTCGCGCGGGTGCTTGCGCAGAGCATCGTCACAACTACCACCACCGGGAGGAGGACGACGAGGCACCACCACCACCACCACCACCACCACCAGCACCACCAGCACCACCAGCACGCGGACGTCGACTACGACTACGACTACGACGACGACGACGACGACGACGACGACGACCATCATCCCCTGTCCTATCATCCACCAACACTGCTTGGGAAGGAAGCGGAGCCATAGGCAGGCAAGCAAGCAGCCACCGGGCTTGCGAGCAGCAAAATTCGCCCCCCTTTTCCACCCCTCCAGCTTTATCCACCCCCGGTTTCGCGCCCCCGTGGGCACCCACCCCCATAGACTCGAAGGGAGGGCTGGAGAGCCGAGAGGGACGGTGGGGAAGGTGGGGAGGAGGGAAAGGGGCGAGCGAAAGAGAGAGAGAGAAGCCTCTACAAAGTCCTACTCCCTTTCTGCTCCTGCCAAGCCTCCTGCCCCTGACTCACCCCGTCGTGCCGCCACCCCCGGGTGCCCGGCCGAGCTTGCAGAGTACTCTCTACTTTCGTACAGTGAGCGTTGCTCTCCCGAGCTCCCCCGAGCTCGTTCACAGTCGCCGAGTCTAGTCGCGTCTACACTCGCGCTTCTCTCACCAAACCACCCCTCGCTCCCAACATTTTTCAACCCCCCGAAGACGTATTCGGAGTCTGGACGTGACGTCCTTCCGTAAGAGGACACCCAAGGCCTACGAACCCACCGGCTCGACTCTTCGAGATACCTTCGATCGAGGAAATACGCAGCCGATGAAAATCATGCGTTTCGATAACATTTTTAAGGGGGTGAGAGCATGAAGGACTTACGGCTGTACTGACCTCCGACAGATATCTCGGCATCCCCTTCGTTGCTCTTCCTCTTGTTTCCTCTGGATTCTCTCTCTCTCTCTCTATCTTTCTCTTAACACCTTTCGCTCGAAAATTAAGCCTTTCTCACAATCCCCGAGGAGCTTCGAAGGGAACTGCTGCATCCTACGCGTCCTGTTATCGCGTCATCAGGAGCGCAACGTCCGGAGCTACCGTGGGTGCGCGCGCGTTTTCCCGTGCTATCCTCCAAAACAATCCGCCGACCGAAACAGTCGACGATAATCGAGAAAGTAAAACTATTCGGATTAATATTTTCGCCGCTCAATCTTAACAGTGGTGCTCGGGATTTTCGCTGATCGAGTGGTACCTGTGAACAGTGCTCTTCGAGTACACGATCGAGACGCGTGCGCTTCGGCTATTCGGTGAAACTCATTTTTATCCGCATTTTTTCTTTTTTTTTTTGTTGCCAAGACGAAACAGAATTTTTCAGAGTTTTCTCTCGATTTTGAAAACTTCACACTTTTTTCCTGTGGGTTACTTTTGACAGTGGTGGCGAGTGATAAGGGCTTTTGAATATAGATATATATACATGTGTGTGTACATATATGTATATATATATAGATACGTGCGAGAAATTTAACGTTGCTGATCCTTGGACATGTAAGTAGATATTTATAAGTGTATACGTATTTTTATTCGTGTGAATTCTTTTTTGCAGCATGGAATTGAAAAATCTAGGTCTTAGTGAAAAAGAATTATTTGATTTTTAAAAAAGTCCCATCGAGCGCAGTTTTTGGCAAATAATTTAAAGGGTTTGACGAATTGACAAATGTGTTTTACTTTTTTCACTATCGGTATATGTATCGAAAGTTCTCGATCTTATATTCGAAAATGGAACGGATATCTTGGATACAGGATTTTGATGGATGACGATCCTACGGATAAGTTCGAACACAGATCATTTTTTTCCAGTCGTATTTGAAAAGCGAATTTTTTGAAAAATTATTTTACAAAAGCAAAGTTTTTGAAAAATTACAGTCGAAAAACGAAACTTTCCCAGAATTATTATAAAACAGAAAAATATGAAGAATACAGTGTTTCAATAATTATTCAAAATTGCGACAAATACATTAACACCATAGAATAATAAGAACCGACGTATATATTTTCCTTTTCTGTATCATTATATTTTCAATGGTTCTAGTCTTGAGTATACACAAAAATAAGTCTTGAGTATACACAATCATACATGGAGGAAAATGAATTTCCAAATTTCGCCCTGCTAAAATAACTTTAAAAAAAGGAGAAACACTTTTCAAGATAACCCTTCAAAGAAAATTATAATCTAAACAATTCTTAAAAAAAAAACATCTTTCAAAATAACCCTTCAAAAAAATCTCTTTCCCAAACAATTCTTCAATTATCCAAATAATTCCCCACACATTTGCTTTTCGAATTACCAAGAGCTGCAATTGTAATTAACTTTCAAACTACATCTAGCAAATGTATATAACTACCCCGAAACATTTCATGTAAAAAAAGAAACGAATTAAAAAAAGGAAAATACTTCTACCGCTGCTTCCACTCTGTCCCATTTCAATGTCAATGAGCCTAAGCGTATGTTAAACGCGAATCCCCCGAGAACACGCGGCGAGCGAGCACGTTGTGCAAACACTTTTTTTTTTTCTTTCTTTTTTTATTCACCTTCTGTACGGAGATTCGTGTAGCGCGTAATTATCGTCGCGGGCTTTTTACGTTATTTTTATTGTTCTCGTAATTTTTTGTGCGTGCAGGGTAAAGGGGGTGGGGCATGAATACTTGAAGGGATTATATATGCGGGATGCGGATAAGGGGGTTAAGGGTTCGATGATGCGAGGAATTGAGCCTTGAAGCGTATTAATCAAACTCAAAGTTACGATCTCGAGGGGCATGAGAGAGAGACAGAATGAAAGAGAGAGCGAGAGGGGTAGGGGGAGAATTGAACGCGTGGGGACAAGGGGGAACAGTAAATTTGAGATGCATGCTTGAACTCCCTCACTCCCCCAATTTTACAGGCTCCACTATATCGACCGAGCGAACGTAGCCTTGATAAGGCCAAATGAAATAATGGATGAGCCGAAAAGTGGCGAGAGAAAAGGGCCCTCGTCTATATATACGTGAAGTACGTGGCAACGCTCGCGAAAAAGAAGAAAAAAAGGGGGGTGGCCGAGGGGCGGCGAGGGGGAGGGGGTGAGATAGAGAAAAAACACGAACAAGAAAAAAACCGTGTCCCAAAGGGGCTCCTAACGAGACACTGTAGGAAATCTTGATCGAACGACTTTTAACGGACTTCTCGACGGAAATGGCCCCTGGCCTTTTTTTTCTTCTTCTTTCTTCTCCTCCCTTTACGTGCATCCGTAAAAGGGCAAATTGAAGGAAATCCTGGGTCTTCCATTCTATCAGCTTGTAGAAAGGTCTATGCGTATTTTAACTGCCATTTTAAAGGAGCCATTTCTCTATAAGTGCAAATAAAAAAAAGGGGGATCTATCGATCTTCGTTTACGTCCAAAGGAACGATAAACGTCAATCGTCTTTGCCACTTTCATCACCATTTTTTGCCTCGCTTTCGATGAAACGATAACGGAGAACCGAAAAAAGTGCCATTTTTCGTTGCCGGAAAACAATTGTCTTTGGATTCTCGTTGGTACAATGCTGGCTGGATTTGATTTTTTTTTGCCGACTCGTTATCCAAGTAAATTAATTATTCGTAAGGCTTAATTTTCCAGGCACTAGGGCGTTTTCGAAAAGCCCCTGTTTTTTTTGGGACCATTTTGCAGGATTAGCTTCTCGAGGTCCAATGTTTTGGAAGTCAATGAGTGCTTGGTTCGAACGGCTCGTTGTTGATCCAATCGATGGTCCATTAGTTTTAAAAATATTCGATGAAGATCCAGATTATTCAAAGATGTTTAAGTGATTTGAATTTTCAACTTAAAATTTATCAAATTTTGATCACTCAGTTTTGAACTTGAAATTTATCAACTTTTGAACCGAATATTTGAATTTAAAATTGATTACATTTTTTACTCAATTTTGAACTTGAAATTTATTAAATTTTGTACTGAATATTGAATTTAAGATTTATCAAATTTTGAACTGAATTTTGAACTTAAAATTTATCAAATTAATTTATTGTACTCTATAATTTACTGTCGTATTTAGTTGCTATAATAACCATTCGAATTATATTTAGTAGGTATAGTCGCAGAACAAAATCACAGAATTTGCTTCATTTGCAATGACTCTTACATGTTATCATAGCTATTAACCTTTGTTAGAATTGGCACTAAGTACAACGTATACATATCACCGTAACACTTACTCGGTTAAAGTTTCATAGTCGTCACTATACCTACTCACGACAATTGCCTCAAACTTGTTACAACTTCCATTAGCTCGTGCTCCGAGTGCCATTACTTTCGCTGCAATTGCTCTTTTTCTGTCACTGCCGCCAGTTTTCAATGATGTCCCATTGACTCCTGGCCATTCGATGTATAACTGCATTTGTCATAGTTACTACTGGACTTGCTCATTACAAATACCATTATTTTTGCAACGTTACTGCAATTCTACCATTCAACCGAAACTCCAATGACGTTTTTTTGCTCATATCCTCAAAGACAACGAATCCAATGAAACGATTCCCCAAATCATTCAAAACGACAAACCCACCTTCAATTACGTTTCGATCCACCATCCAACCAGAAATTGACAGTTTTCTTACTGAATCGAAAAAAACATAGAAAAAATCCAAAATATTCCAAAAATTGAAAAGGGATTCCAAGGGTTTCGGCTGTCAAAATAACCAGGCAAACAACCATTTCCAACCTCCTTCTTCATCAAAACCAAAAAACAACGCCAGATCTATCGCTGCAAAGGAAAATTCTTGCTTACCGAAAACCCTTCCCCCCTGCCTCCCGATTTCTCTTTTCGAGCTTCAATTCGCAGCGAGCACGAAAACTTACTCGTTGCCAAAAATCGTTCAATTTCCATGCGGATTTCCTCCGTATCTTTGGAAAGCTACACGAACGAACCACGGACACGAATGCACGAGGAAAAGTGATTTCGGGGACTCTGCCGTGTCCCCGAACTCATCATTCGACCGACTCGATTTCCTAACCCCGTCGTTTCAATATAACCCCCCACCCCCTCGCCCTTCCGCTCTGGAAGTCCCCAAAGTAAACGATTCACCAAAATTCATCAGTCTCGAAAACAGCCGGATGTGCTGACACACATACATCCCTCTACATACAATCACATGCACTTTTCGTTTTTCCCATTCCCAGCTCTCCCTCTCTCTATACCGTCGTGTGCTCCACTGTTGAAACCGTTGATGCAGAAGAGGTACAAGCTCCGCAAGGAGAAACGAGTTATTCCGGTACACTCGTCTCGTCCAAATCGATCAGCCCCTTTCCAACCCGTGGGATGCAGCGACGGAATAGTAAAGGGGGGATCAACTCCGGAGGGGGGGAGGAACGATAGAACGTGTCGTAGTTGCGAGGGAGTTGGGAAAGGACGGTGGCGTTGGGGGCACCCGGATGGGTGGTTGGTTGGAGGAGGAGGGTTCAGACCAAATTCATTCTGTTTCAATGCATCCTTGGCAAAGCTCGATCCTCCGTCCCTTTCCTCCCTCTCGCCCTCCTATCTTTTATTTCCTTTCTCTTATCGTGCCTCTACGATTCTACGATCCCACGGAGTGCAAGCCCGAGCAGCCCCAATCCCTGCCTCTTATCGTACGTGGCACGCTAGGGATAGTCAGTGGGCTATTCGGAACCGCGGAATTTCGATTCTTTGTGATTTAATATGGGAAGCAAACAACCGGATGTACTCTTGTCCTCATCTCGAAACAACGATGCGCTCCAACCCCCTCCGACCCGGCGATCCCTCTTTTTCGTTCGCCGTCACAACCTCGTTCCCTGTTCCAAGCTCCTCGCGTTCCACGACGGAGGGAACTTCAACTTTCATTTGCCGAAGTGAGCGTACTCTTGTCCTCGTCGAAGCAGCGCAACCCCCTCCACGATCGGGGGGAATACCAACTTTCATTTACTCGAGCGGATGCGTTCTTGTCCTTATCTCGAGACAACAACGTGGCCCATCCCGACGATACCCCCACGTTCGACTCGCCAGCTCTCTCCATCGTATTTCTACTGCGGGGGGACTTCAAGTTTCATTCACTCAAAATGAACAGCGATTCTTTCCCTGCCTGAACGTACTCTCTCTCTCTCTCTTGCACGCGTTCTTTTATCTCTTCCTCTTTTTCCCTGCCTACTTCTTCGCCCCCCATTCTGCCTCGGCCTCCGTTTCAACGAATTACATCCTCGTAAAGCTTCTCCGGCTCGTGCCTCATCTCTCGGTCGTTTCGTCTCTTCGTTGCCCTT